>CM024267.1:19904722-19951973 GCA_013621005.1 Aeschynomene evenia
GTACTTCGCAAAGCCCTTATTTTTTATCGTAAACAAATTGCGAAAATTTTACTCCCGCCTATTTTCCGCGTATATATTTTTAAAGTAAAGAATAGAACATGATAACAGAGAGTGACCCTTATGAAATAGCCTAAAATGACTTAAGCATTAAGGGCTATCTAGTAGGGGGTTACATTTTGGTATCAGAGAAGGTCTATCCTACAGGGCTTGGGGTAATGGACCTGTTATGCTATTGTTGCATGTACGGTAGTTATGTCATGCATAAAACCTCGTATGTATGTTAGTTTAGTGTTGAGGTGCGTGATCGTATTGCTTGATTGTCAGTGTAACTGAGCATACCTAACCATGATATGGAGCCTGATCAACTCGATGTTTATTGTTTCGTATGCACAGGGACATGGCACCTAGCAGACGTAATAGGGATGACGTTGAAGACCACGAAGAGGCAGGACCGGAGAACGGTGTGACTCCTGAGGCTTTCATGGAAATGGCCAGAGCCATGCACCGCATGGTGGATCATATGACGCAGCAGCCCACTCTCATTCAGCAGACAGTGCAGCCTACGGGTATGGATGCAGAGAATGCCCGTTTTTCTGAGTTCAAGAGGGCGAATCCTTCCCCATTTCTCGGCACTACCAACCCTTCTGAGGCCGAGGATTGGCTCAGGGTATAGAAGACATCTTCTCTGTGGTTCGGTGTTCCGAGGTCCAGAAGACTCGGTTTGCGGCCTTCATGCTTCAGATGGAGGCTCGTGCTTGGTGGGCCGATGCACGTCGCACTCATGATGCGGCGGGTGTTCCTATCTCATGGGACATGTTCAAGAGCATGTTCTATGAGAAGTACTTCCCTGAGTCGGTTCGCCAGGAGAAGGAGCTGGAGTTCCTCAGCCTTCACCAGGGGAACATGACGGTGCCAGAGTACACGGCAAAGTTCGAGGAGCTGATTCGGTTCTCTGAGATCTACCAGGAGAATCCCAAGGAGTCGTGGAAATGCATGAAGTATTGCTCCGGTCTGAGGCACGACATCAAGAGGATGGTGAAACACATGAAGATCAAGGAGTACTTCGAGATGGTCGACACCTGCAGGATAGTAGAGGAGACGAGCCGTCCAGTGGCTCCACAGAGGGTCGAGACTCAGAGTAGGGGTGCGACACCTCAGCAGACTAGCCACGCCGCCCCGCGCTACCAGCCTTATGGTCCGTCACCTAGGACCCAGCCCCGCCTCGCCACAACAGCAGCAGCGCCCGTGGCAGCGCACCTCGGGCGTTGCCCACCATACCGCGATGCGCCACGTGTGGCAAGCTTCACTCTGGGGCTTGTCGTTTCGGCCAGACATCTGTTATCGCTGCGGTCAGCCAGGCCATTATGTCAAGGATTGCAGAGGTACCAATCCACGACCTTCTTCTTCCTCGAGGCCACAACATCAGGGTCGCTGTTCACGGTCAGTGCAGAGATACGGAGCGGTCAATATCTTACCAGGGTAAGCCTTTTATTTTGAGTATGTGGCTTATATGCAGTTTGCTCTTGTTTGTTACGGTGATGACTGCCTAATCATCATTGTTTGGAACCCATTTAGTACGTGAGTACGGTGGAAATTGCGTGATGCATGTCTAGCCTGAAGCTGAACTACATGTAGTTTAGTTAAGGTCTAGTCAAGGTCTGTTAAGGATAGTTGACCCTGGCTAAGAGATGACTGCCTTGGCTAGTTAACCATGGATGGTTACTCACCTCTGGTTAATATTGGCCTCCACATGTTTTCCTGTGTGTTAATCACACCCTTGTTTTGTTAGAAATAAAGTGAAAATGTTTTCGAAAAGGATTTACACGTGAACGAAAAGACCTGTTTTTCCAACTTGTTTCAACCCATGTTTTCGAAAAGATGTTTGGCGAATCGATTTCAATAAACAAGATGTTTTGCTTCGCCTCTTTCACAGCCACGATGGATAACTCTTAGGAATGATCATGTCCTTCTAGTTGAACCCTTTTTCCTTTTGGGATACCTTACGTCCTCACATATATTGACAGATGTAAACCTTTACGCATCTAGGTACCCTCCCTCGTACATTAAAACATATGAGCCCTTGCATCAATTATTAGGTTCCTGTCACTGCCAACTACCAAGATATCACTTGACCACGTTCTGTTCCGTTTCACTCCGAATTTCCAAGACACTACCTCCTAGTACTCTAAGTTGAGGAGGAACTCTTCCCTATCCACACCGTTCGCACGACCCTAGAGAGAGAGATCACACTCCCTAAATATAGCCTACTTCTTCTCAGGAAACTGTTTGCTACTCACATACGTACCCACATGATACCTATCACTATAAGCCACCACATATGTCCCAACTCTATCCAACCTTAGAATACATTAGTCTCCCAAACAGAATACTTCTACCGTTAAGTGTTAAGAAAGAGCTTTCCCTATTACGTGGTCGTAGTAAGCCAATAGAATCGTTGAGGAGCCATGAGAGAGTTATTCTACCATACCCCATCATATCATCATAAGCACATTCCTCCTAGTGGCTTTGATGTACGTCGAAGATGTTTACACCTTTTCTTTTGTTTTGTTTTCAAGTTATTGTGAAAATTTATTAAAATGATGTTTTGTTTTCAACTTTGGCTTTAGAAAATGATTCCATACCCCATCGACCTTAAGGTATGGATTCCTTAAGGATCTTTCACAAATCATTTAGTTGTGAACTTGAAATTTTTTGTGGTGGTTGAAAATACCTTGGGATCTCTTACTGTGTCGGTTGTGATTATGAGTCGTAGGGTCCGACATGCTTTCCTGGTTTTTGGACTATTAAGGTAGTGTGTTTTGGCATGGTAGATGGTTTATGAAGTAACAGTATAATATAACTTGAATGAAGTTTTCGAAAGCGATTTCCTAATAGGTCTTGTGAAAACTTATGTGATTAAAGGCCGTAGGAGTAAATGTATATGTTTTCATTAGAATGGATGTGAAACCTAGAGTCTATTTGAGACTCTGAATTGCCTTTAATTGCAAAGCGAAAAGGTTCGAGCTTTATGATTAGTTTGAAAATGAAGTAAACGTGTTTTGAACTACTAGGAAATGGGAATTAACTTGGGTTTCAAAAATTCCTAAGATGTTTTGAAAATAGAGATGAAGCTTCTCGAGGAAACATTGGTGTTGGATCTTGGACCTAGGAACGTAAGCATCAACTTGTCATGTAAGGTGGTGGATCGGTCTTTATCCTGGAAAATGTATTGCAGTGTCCTTATATTTATACAAGCATATGTTTTTGCTCTTGAACTTGTTTCCCACGTCTAGGTGGTTTCCTGTGACTTAGTTTGACATTGGGAACCTATCTCTCTCAAAACTTGTCTTATTTAAAACTTACCCCAAATGATTTTCTTTTCGGTCTACAGTTTGCACGTAGAAAAGTCTTATCACCCATGAACGTGTTTATGATTTGGAAATAATTTACTTCCAAAACTGTTTGTTTTATATGATTTAAAAGCAAGTTTGTTTTGGATTTTGATAAACGAACAAAAGTGTTTCGCGTTTTGGCCAGATTGGCCCTAACCAAAAAGTTGAGTTGGTCCTTTTATGTATGACAGCCAACGTGTCTAGTTTTCGCATAACCTGTTTGTTCGGGTAAGCTGCTTGTGTGTGGACTTACCCTCGAGTCTCCGCGAGGGTAAGAGCTGATATGTCATGTTTTGTTCTTGTCTTAGAAGTGTCGAATTTCGAGGACGAAATTCTTTCTAAGGAGGGAGAAATGTAACACCCCGATTTTTATTAGGTTCTAATTAAGTGAAATTAAGGGTAATTGACCTTGATTGGAATTTAATTGGGTTAGAGTGGATAAATTTCTCCTTATTAAAGTGTTATATGTTATTTATTTTATTTTCTTTGTGTGCCTATATGTGTATTTTTAATTTATGTTTAAAGATTTGAAAGTTAGTTGGGCATTGTAGTATTATTGGGATGTTTTAGAATATTTAGTATTTTTTTAGTAACGGGTGGGCCCCACAACACCTCTATATAATACCCATCAATGCCTCCACTAAGAAAACCTAATTTCCAAAAATACTCTTGGTAGCCTCCATCAATCCTTGTGCCTCCATTCCACTCTCTCTCTCAAAAACCAAAATCATAACCATTCCACAACCCCAAATCCATACCAATTCTCACTCAATCACAAAACAAATCACATATTCTTGATCCTCTCACCAAATAGAACACTTCTACCGTTCCATTTTTGAAAGAAGCCATCTTTGTACCGTTCGTGGGGCTAGAGAGAAAGTGAGAAGGAAAGGGGTGTCTTTACGCATAGCATAGGAGGTCTACGAGAGGTAGGGGTTTAGACATTCTATTTTCATGCATATTGATAATGATTTTATGAGATTAATGTGATGGTCGTTTTTCCCATTAGAAATTTTTGTGCCTTATTATTATTATTATGGTTCTATATATATATATATGTATATATATGCGCGTATGGTGGCTGCGAGCAGCGCATGCGCGCTTGGTTTTTGTTTATATATATATATATATATATATATATATATATAAATAAATAAAAGACAGTTTATCTGTGTGTATATTACTATTACATATTATTATTACATAAACTTATACCTATTAGCATGTATATGAGTTAATAATAGGTAGGTAACAAGTAGAAATAATAATAATATGATAATGATAGTAATATTAATAGGGAAGATAATAATAAAATATTAACCCTAATAATAATAAAAGAATAATACAGTAAGAACAACAACGTGTATAATATATGATATGTAATGATAATAGTATTAATAATGATAGTAAAGATAATAGTGAGAATAATTAAGGATAACATTACATAAGACAACGTTAGAAGTGAATAAGATATATATATGATTTATGCATGATTTATATATGATTATATAAGCTGTAAAATATGTTTATACATTATTGTAATATAAAAGTACGATTATATGATAATATATGTTACGTATGATTTGTGTATGTTCATTATGTAATGTTATGAATTGTATGTGTGTTTAAATGCTATGAAGTAATGTTAAGTTATGATATTACGATATAGTGTTATGTACATGTTTAAGATGTAACGGAAAGTTAAAGTAAGGTGCAGTAGCCTTCGGCATTACAATGAGAGTTGTTAAGGGAGGAATAACAACCTCGGCATTACAACCTCATTGTTAAGGGAAGGTGAAATACCAAGATAAAACGTTGTAGCCTTCGGCATTACAGTGAGAGTTGTTAAGGGAGGGATGGCAACCTCGGCATTACAACCTCATTGTTAAGGAAGGTGATATTCCCCCTCTCCCCATAAGTTTAGGATGAGCTCATGCCTAGGGGTCGGTGTAGTGGAGGTTATAGGAGGGCGGGCACAGGCCAAAGATTAATGCAAGATTAAAGTTTAAGAGAACTAAAGTTATTTAGGATGTTATGATATATTCTTTCCCTTACTGATATTTCGAAGCACAGAGTACACCACACAGAGACCTTTAATTATGCTATGTTATATGTATTAAATAAAATGAACAAGACGCACTTAGGTAAGACGTTCCGGGAAAAGATTGTTTTAAACTTATATCTGAAATGAACTCATTCATGCTCCACTCATTTTATAATTAAATCCGGGGCAGCTTCCTCTACTGAGTCACTTCCCAGTGCTCACCCTATGTTTTTCCCCCATATTATAGAGGAGCAGACAGAGCAGGACCATGGAGCTAGCGAGGAGCAGGCCCAGCCTTAGTTTATTTTTCAGTCCTCCGCTTTATAAACCTACATACATTGATTTGCATTTCGGTTATGGATTCATTTTAGTTGTTTGAGTTATTTATTTCAAGTCCGGACCTATGTTAGCCGGTAGCTATTTATTTGACATGTATTTATGGTGGAGTCTCATAAGTCATTGCCTTTGGCTTATGGGGTAAAGCCTAATATTTATTCCTTGTGTGTTCATTGATTGTTGGGAGTTATTTATTTGATAGACTATTCAGTTTATATCTTGGCATGACTTATTATTTATCGATTATGTACTTCGCAAAGCCCTTATTTTTATATCGTAAACAAATTGCGAAAATTTTACTCCCGCCTATTTTCCGCGTATATATTTTAAAGTAAAGAATAGAACATGATAACAGAGAGTGACCCTTATGAAATAGCCTAAAATGACTTAAGCATTAAGGGCTATCTAGTAGGGGGTTACATTTTGGTATCAGAGAAGGTCTATCCTACAGGGCTTGGGGTAATGGACCTGTTATGCTATTGTTGCATGTACGGTAGTTATGTCACGCATAAAACCTCGTATGTATGTTAGTTTAGTGTTGAGGTGCGTGATCGTATTGCTTGATTGTCAGTGTAACTGTGCATACCTAACCATGATATGGAGCCCGATCAACTCGATGTTTATTGTTTCGTATGCACTGGGACATGGCACCTAGCAGACGTAATAGGGATGACGTTGAAGACCACGAAGAGGCAGGACCGGAGAACGGTGTGACTCCTGAGGCTTTCATGGAAATGGCCAGAGCCATGCACCGCATGGTGGATCATATGACGCAGCAGCCCACTCTCATTCAGCAGACAGTGCAGCCTACGGGTATGGATGCAGAGAATGCCCGTTTTTCTGAGTTCAAGAGGGCGAACCCTTCCCCATTTCTCGGCACTACCAACCCTTCTGAGGCCGAGGATTGGCTGAGGGGTATAGAAGACATCTTCTCTGTGGTTCGGTGTTCCGAGGTCCAGAAGACTCGGTTTGCGGCCTTCATGCTTCAGATGGAGGCTCGTGCTTGGTGGGCCGATGCACGTCGCGCTCATGATGCGGCGGGTGTTCCTATCTCATGGGACATGTTCAAGAGCATGTTCTATGAGAAGTACTTCCCTGAGTCGGTTCGCCAGGAGAAGGAGCTGGAGTTCCTCAGCCTTCAGCAGGAGAATCCCAAGGAGTCGTGGAAATGCATGAAGTATTGCTCCGGTCTGAGGCACGACATCAAGAGGATGGTGAAACACATGAAGATCAAGGAGTACTTCGAGATGGTCGACACCTGCAGGATAGTAGAGGAGACGAGCCGTCCAGTGGCTCCACAGAGGGTCGAGACTCAGAGTAGGGGTGCCACACCTCAGCAGACTAGCCCACATTTGAAACTTGTCAAGAATTAGTCAAAATAAAGAATTCAAAATGTAACTTGTGATCTCAAAACCTTAAATCACATATGCGACATACACAGAAATCAATATGTCAATGATTTAATTTTTATCTTTTGTTTAACAACTTTTGCACAGCGGAATATAATAACAAATATCACAACTCAAATTATATCAAGCTTCTGAAACAATCAAATCAAATATAGGAAATAACTCTTTCAGAAAATCAGCTTCTGAACACTGTTCGATTTAGCTTCTGAACTTTGTTTCAAACTCTGCTTCAGATTCTGACTTCAGAACCTATTAGCTTCTGAACTAGTATTTCAAATACAATCAATCAACAATATGTAATATGATATATCTTTCACATACACTCAGAATCTAAGCAACAATTATGTGAAGAACAAAGATACAACTTCTGAAGATAGTTCTTGTAAACTACACAGCTTCTGAAGTTAGTTCTTTTAATTCTTTATCTCAAATTCAAACACCCAAATGATCAATATCACATATCACAAAGTTAAACACATAAAGATTCTTTTTTCTTAACCTTCTTTAACTTTTAGATTGATTAAAGATGTTATTGATATTTTCCAGAAAAACAAATAACACTCAAATACGATCTCAGCCTCTGATGTACTCAAATCAGCTTATGAGATATTTAACTCAGTTTCTGAGCATGCAACAATTAATATTCAATCACAACAATTAAATGCACTTAACACAAACAATTATAAGGAGATGAGAGTAAGAGAATTAGACCGATTTTTATACTGGTTCGGCAAATGAAGCCTACATCCAGTTCTTCAATCCTTAAGATTGAGTTCCACTAGACTTTGTTCCACGATTACACAGGTATTCAATACAAGATATATTTTTCAATCTTCCCAGGTTCGCCTACTCCAGAATGTCCCCTTCTGAAGATTTCCTGCCTCAATATACCCTTCAGGACTTCTCAGAACCTTGTCTTCTCGAACACAAATCTACGAACCAATTTCATCAAGCGATCGATTTCAGCTTCTGATCTTTAAGAATCTCAAACCTTTTCTAGCTTGATCAATTTCAGACTTGGTAGTTTCTGAAATCCCTTTCTTTCTTTCCAATGCACGATTGAATTGATCAGGACTTTATCCTGATTTCTTGAGAGCTTTCACTTTTCTTTTCTCTTCCTCAATTTGCACAAGACTCTTTCTTTTTCTCTTCTTCTCAAAAAGGTATCTGAGCTTCTCTCAGATTTCTCTTTTCTCACAATTTTTCTTTCTTTTATAGAGGATTTTTCTATCTCTCTGCTTTTTGCACTTATGATTTCTCTTGTGTGTGATTCTGTGTATTCTCTTTTCTTCACGTCTAGCGTTCTATCTATTACAACTTGAGACTCATCTTATATAGAGAGCTCATTACAATCAACTTTACAACGACCACTTTTCTTGGCAGGAAATTAAACATAATTAGATAAGAATTAACTAATTATATTTAAAAACTAATTCCCTCTCTTTTCTTTTCAGCACGTGACCAATCTTCCCTTAGAAACTTATTAAGTCTCTATCGTAGCTTCTTAAACCTTCAGAACCTCATTAAGTTTCTGAATGGGTTTCTCAATAACTTCAGAACCTCATTGAGCTTCTGACCACACTTCCTCAACATTTCAGAATCTCATTGAGCTTCTGACAATGCTTCTGGACATGCTTCTGAGCCATGCTTCTGAGCACGCTTTTGATCATTCTTCTGTGCAATGCTTCTGAGCTACCTTTTGATCATTCTTTCATCTTCTGAAGACTTTCTTCTAGCTTCTGAAGATCTTCCTAGCTTCCTCAAGTGTGTATTACATGATTATACATTATATAACCTAATACAACACTATTCCTATCTCTATGCTTCTCTTGCAAATTACAAATATTACATAACACAAACCAAAGCATATACAATACAATCTCACAGTGGTTTCTCATATACAAAGCTTCTGAACTATTACATATGCATCCACCGTAGCTTCTCAATGTAAACTCATAAAGTTACTTTAGTTTTGTTATTATCAAAACCAAAAGAGGATTTACATTAACAGTAGCCATACTGATGATGCTAGTGAATCTGCTACAAAGTTGAGAAAAATTATGCATAAGCCTTGAAGGAGATTTTTCTTAGTTTATTTTAGATTATTATTTACTGCATTTTTTTCTATTTTTCTTTTACCTTAGTTTAAGTAATTTGATTATATTTTCTAAATGTATTTTAGGTTTATTATAACTTTATACGTATTGATGATGTTATATATTTATATTGGCTTAATTATTAAATTTAAACAATTATTTACAAATTACCTCTCTCCTTAATTATTCGTTATGTTTATTTTCTCATTCTTCTATAATATGAATGTTATACTTTAAAAGAAATTGATGTTATAAAAAGACGACAGTGAGACTTAGGTAGAAGAATGTTAGTATTGGTCTTGGTGTTGATGGGGGATTGAGCATTGGTGTTGTTGTTGATAATAATGGTAGATCCAAATTCTGAGATCTGCTCAAGTGCCATCTCCAAATCCTCTTCTTCATCCATGTTCTTTATAGCTTCATAACTCTTCTCCATCTTCTCTCTCAATGCTATTCATATTCCACTCTCTATCTTCCTACCACCATCTATCTACACAAACACACCATAAATAAACAAACAAATAAATATAAGCTGAAATAGGAGGAAGAAGAAGAATCTGTGTTTCTAGGAAGAGGAGTAGTTGATTAGGAAAAAGGTGTTTCTTTTTTATCTTACTTGAAGAAACAATGTGGTATATGGATTTGGTACTTGCAGAAAGAAAGAAAGAAAGAAAGAAAGAAAGAAAGAAAGAAAGAAAGATTGAAGAATGAAAAGAGAGCAGTGAGCACTACGTACTCTTTTTTGCACTGCTTCTTTGCCTTTCCTCTTTGTTCCCCCTTTTATAGCCCATTAACAACTCTATACCTCACAGTACAATAACCCAACTCCCTTTTTTTTTGTTTTCTGCTTTTTATTATTATTATTAGTTTATAATAATATAATATTGTTATCTTTATTATAGGCTGAAAAAATATCTCGACTAACTTCTCAAGAGATTAATTAGAAAAAAAAAGAAGAATAAGAAAGATAAATGATTTTCCTTGGATAAGTTTACGTGATTCCGTTAAAAAAGATCTTAAGAAATGGAAACAAGTTAATCAATATTTAAAAGGACAAGACCCAACAAAAGAAAGAAAAAAAAATTGAGAGGCAAACATTATGATGTACCATTCTAGGTAGGGTATACAGTGCACCAAAAAATTTATCTTCTTTCAGATTCTTTTCTTTGCTTACTGTTTTTGAAGTTAAATTATGGTCAAATCCTTATTTATTATATATAATCTACAAATATACATATATAATCTACATATATACATACTTCATATATTTATTTTTCTATTATATGATTTGGTAAGCATAAAATATACTAAGAATTATTAGAGATTACAATGTTGTATAATGATATTATTATAGTACCTTTTTTTTTCTATATTATACTTGATGCATTACCTAATATTTTTTATTATTCTTGCATTTGCATTCTTTTATATAATCTAAGAACTATTTGATTCAACAATCGTATGATGTTAATTATTGATAATAACTCATTTTTATTTCCTCTCATGCTTTTAATATAAAAGGAAATAATAATGTCCTAATTAACTAGTTTGTATGATACGAGGAACAATATAATTAGTTTTGCTTCAATCTAATGATACATATATGAATATAAAATACAAAGATTATATTATTTTCTACTTTTGCAAGAAATAGGTTTTTAGTAATTTGTCTTTTCATAAAATCCAATTTAAACTAAAAGATGAGAAAATGATGCATCTTTTGATATTTTGATGAGTAGTTAGTTGTCCTGGTGTAATAGTTTTCCAGTTCCTAGCCTGTAAAAAAAAAAAACTATTGATTGGTTTTAATTTTCTTTTATCTTTTATTATTTTTATATTTGCTTCTTTCATATTTTACAAATTGAGATTTTAGAAAGCAGGTGTATTTATACGAGATTGACATGGATTCATATGAACCTATGGATTGTGCAACAAGACGGCAAACTCCTCTCTCTGATTTAACTAATGGTAAGTATGTGTGTTGTAACACCCTACTAGATAGCCCTTAACGCTTAAGTCATTTTAGGCCATTTCATAAGGGTTACCTCCTGTTATCATGTTTTATCTTTATATTTAAAATATAATACGCGGAAAACAGACGGGAGTAGATTTTTCGTAAACATTCGCGGAATAGAAAATAAGGGCTTTGCGCATATGATAAGCGTTAATATAAGCGATACAAGCATTTACTGAAAATACCTCATCATATAAATAACTCCCATCAAGTAACAAACATGAAATAAATACTAGGTCTCACCCCATAAGCCAAAAATTGTGACCTATGAGACTCCACCATAAATACGAGTAAATAAATAGCTGCCGGCTAACAAAGGTCCGGACTCATAAAACATATTAAATGAATAAACGTAGCAGAAGCATAAAAATCATAACATCTTATAAGGAAATAAAACATGTCTCTGATATCTAAGGAACTATATCATAAACTAAGTCTGCCCGGGCTCCTCGTGTGCTCCGTCATCCTGCTCTGTCTGCTCCTCTAAAAGGTGGGAAAAACATAGGGTGAGCACTGGAAAGTGACTCAGTAGAGGAAGCTGTCCCGGGTTTAATTACAAAATAAGTGAAGTATGAATGAGTTCATTTCAGATATAAGTTTAAAACAATATTTTCCCGGAACGTCTTACCTAAGTGCGTCTTGTTCATTTTATTTAATACATATAACATAGCATAATTAAAGGTCTCTGTGTAGTGTACTCTGTGCTTCGAAATATCAGTAAGGGAAAGAATATATCATAACATCCTAAATAACTTTAGTTCTCTTAAACTTTAATCCTGCATTAATCTTTGGCCTGTACCCGTCCTCCTGTAACCTCCACTACATCGACCCCTAGGCATGAGCTCATCCTAAACTTATGGGGAGAGGGGGGAATATCATCTTCCCTTAACAATGAGGTTGTAATGCCGAGGTTGCCATCCCTCCCTTAACAACTCTCACTGTAATGCTGAAGGCTACAACGTTTTATCTTGGTATTTCACCTTCCCTTAACAATGAGATTGTAATGCCGAGGTTGTTATTCCTCCCTTAACAACTCTCATTGTAATGCCGAAGGCTACTGCACCTTACTTTAACTTTTCGTTACATCTTAAACATGTACATAACACTATATCGTAATATCATAACTTAACATTACATCATAGCATTTAAACACACATACAACTCATAACATTACATAATGAACATACATAAATCATACGTAACATATATTATCATATAATCGTACTTTTATATTACAATAATGTATAAACATATTTTACAGCTTATATAATCATATATAAATCATGCATAAATCATATATATATCTTATTCACTTCTAACTTTGTCTTATGTAATGTTATCCTTAATTATTCTCACTATTATCTTTACTATCATTATTAATACTATTATCATTACATATCATATATTATACACGTTGTTGTTCTTACTGTATTATTCTTTTATTATTATTAGGGTTAATATTTTATTATTATCTTCCCTATTAATATTACTATCATTATCATATTATTATTATTTCTACCTGTTACCTACCTATTATTAACTAATATACATGCTAATAGGTATAAGTTTATGTAATAATAATAATATGTAATAGTAATATACATATACTATTATATATATATATATATATATATATATATATATATATCGCTCACGCTCCTGTACTCTAGCTGCCAGGAATGAGAAACTAGAAATATTGGCTCACGCCATGCGTATATATATATATATAAACCATGTGTATCGTATTAATAATAATAACAATAATAATAATAATAATAATAATGCACAAAAATCCCTAATGGGAAAAACGACCATCACATTAATCTCATAAAACCATCATGAATATGCATGAAAATAGAATGCCTAACCCCTACCTCTTGAAGACAAATTCGAAATATGCAAAGAGAAACCCTTTCCCAACGTTGCTCTCGTTGGAAACCTCTCTCTCTAGCCCCACGAACGGTCTGGTGACTCTTAACAGAGAAACGGAATCGGTAGAAAGCTCCGGCTTGATGAGAGGATTAAGAATATGAATTTATTTTCTAGTTTGGGTGATGTTTGATGGGTGTTTCGTGGTTTGGAGTATCAATGGCTTAGGGAGCTCTTGAGAGAAAAAGGTTATGGCGGCTCAAGGAATGAGGAGAGTGTTTTTTCTCAATTTGAGAGGGTTAATAGTGTTTATATAGGGAGTGGCTAGGTCAAGAGTCATTATGGGGCTCACCGTCACTTAAATTACTAAAACACTCCAAATCCCCCCAAATAATGCTATAATGCTCATATAATTTTTTCTAATATTTAAATATAAATTAAAATATACACATAGGCACATAAAATAAAATAAAATAAAATAAATTAAAATAAAATAAATTAAAATAAAATAAAATAAATAATAATATATAACACTAACATTATCTAATAACATCATGTAACTCATATAAATATTTTATATCATCATTCCTAACCTCATGCATCATCTAAATACCAATTAAAACTCATATATGCATCCAACATACTCTTCCACACACAATGAACACTCACCTAAATACACATAATTATCATGACATATAATTTACACACGCAATTCACATAGCATAGAATGAACACATATATACACACTTAAATCGCGACACACATAAGGGTTTGACTAGAAGAAACTTATCCACCCAAACCGAATTAAATCCTAACCAAGGTCAATTACCCTTAATCTCACTTAATTAGGACTTAATAAAAGTCGGGGTGTTACATGTGTCTTCTCAATTTGATATATTAATTTTGGATCATGGATAACTATCTTTAGAATAAATATGAAGTCATTTTACAAAATATATTTATAAGGTTATGCCCATAATAGTTATCACTTTTTAATTTCAGAGAACAACTTATATTACACACGTTATGAACTTCATGACTCCAAGATAGCAAGATCTGAAAGAAAACTTATGTTGGACAAAAAGAGGAAAAGAGTCAATGTTAACGAAGAATTATTCACTCCAGTAGCTGAAGAATCAATTGAGAATTCAATCCATATCAATTTTATCCCTATAAGTGATATTGATTCAATAACTAAGGGTAAATACTTAATACACTGTTCATCCAAAATATATTGTCGGCATCTTTTAGTCAAAATTATGTTTATTTTCGTTTTATTATTCTTTTTTCTATTGTGATTTCACAATGTAGAATTTTGAATTTTTTAAATTTGTCTAAACTTACATAAAATATATTTTAATCTTCCATGATTAGCTCAATATGTGAGTTGCATGCAGGGAATCATGCCAATAGGTATAATTTGGTGTCAAGAAAAGACAACAATATGTTATCAAAATTGACAGAGAGGTATTTATTCACAACATTTCAACATGTTATGTAATATTATTTAATTGATTCAAGATTATTTAATTTATTCATAAAATAAAATATTATTTATAATAATTATAATATATATAATCAGTTATAATTATTACTGTCATGATTCAAGATTACACTATTGAATATAATTAAATTGATATATGATTACAATAATAAATATAAAATTAGTTCTAACATTATTCAAAATTAAAATAATAAAATATTAATTACAATATAATTTTATTGGTTCAAAATCATTACTATAATAATATATGATTAGTACATGGAGAGTACTTTATTTTAAGAAGTTTATACCCGTGTGATGTGTATATTTTTAATAAATCATATAATTACATTAACAATACGTGGTTTTTATGAAGGAGTGAGTTTTTTAATATTTTTTACGATTAAACTATATATTTATTTTTATAATAAACCATCTCTCTGCACAACACAAACAATAAATAAAATTACTTGATGAATTACCTAATATTTATATGTGTTTCAAATGTCACATCAATAAAATAGGGGTAAAGAGTTATGTTCAAAATCGTTGCCAAACACAAGTAACATTCCCACAGCAGCAGAGAACCTCCTCAACTCAGACGTGTCTGACGATGATGAAGGTACTTGCAATTTTTTTTTTTATGTAGATGAAATTATCAAGCACAATATCTTGAAAATAACACATATGGCATTTTTCGTGTAGTCATAAACGCTCATGATGACTCTGTATTGGAAGAATATATTGATTTTCATGAAATGGAAAACACCGATAATATCATAGGTGAGTGCCACTCGAATTTATTTTTTATAGGATTCTTCACGATTTTATCTTTTAAACTATCAAGAGAGAATTCTATTCTATGGTTAGTTATGTGGCTAAAATTTATTGCTCTATCTCTTATTTTCTTTTATTGATTTATTCCAGAAGAAGCTGATAATGTTCAAGAGATGGTAAGGGAGTAAGATAATGAATATTTAATATATGTACAATAATGTCACTTATGAAATGATATATAATTCATTACAATTCTATCAGTAACAACTTCAATTATATCGCAGATGTATGGGACATAGGTGATCCAATATATGAGTGTGAGTTCTGTAATGCTATGATGTGGTCGGATGAAAGACTTTCTAAGACAAGAAAATACATTTGTCCTAAATTCGGGCTATGTTGCATGGAAGGAAAGGTTCAACTGCCAAGATTGCAAGCGCCCCCCTGCACTACTTGATTTATATAATAGCACGGATGCGAGAAGCATACATTTCTTGAAGAATATTAGATCATTTAATAATATGTTCTGCTGCACATCAATGGCGGGCAAAGTGAATCACCAAATAAATAAAGGCACTGGTCCACCAATATATGTGTTAGGTGGTCAAAACTATCATTCCATTAGAAGTCTGCTACCTATGGAGAATTTGAGGCCAAAATTTGCTCAGTTATATATATATGACACAGAAAATGAGGTTGATAATAGAATTAAAACCTTAAGGTATGATTCTACTTATTTGTCTTACTTTTATCATATTTTTTAATACTATTTTTTAGGTTAGAACTAATTATGGTGCAATAACCTTTTAATACAAGATGTACCATGTTGATATTTAATCCATATCCCTAGCGTTTTCAACTATTCAATAATGCAAGTCTCCTAATCAAGTGAGTTCATTGGATGTTGAGATAGTATCATTACTAAAAGATGTGATAGATGAATATAATGTTCTAGCAAAATCATTCAGATGTGCTCGTGATCGCTTCAATGATGAGAGCTTAACTGACATTAAGATCAAATTGATTAGGAGGAGAAATAAAGATGCAAGGACATATAATTTACCAACTGCTTCTGAGGTTGTTGTGTTAATCGTTGGTGATGTTGAAGATTTGAATGCTGATAGAGACATCATTATCGAGACTAAATCTAAATCTTTGCAACGTATTGATGTGTTGCATCCATCTTATTTGGCTCTTCAGTACCCTTTGTTGTTTCCTTATGGTGAAGATGATTATTGTCCAGATACTTTGACAGAAGAATCATCATCAAGGAGAACATGTTCAAAGAGGAGAAAAATAAGTATGCGAGAGTTTTTCTCATATAGAATGCAAGATCGAAAGGGTGACTCTCCTTTAATCCTTCTTTCAAGAAGGCTTTTTCAGCAATTTTTAGTTGATGCTTACACAATGGTTGAATCATAAAGGTTGAAATTCTTGAGATTTAATCAATCAAAGTTAAGAGTAGACAACTATAAAGGATTGCATGAGTGCGTGGTACGAGGAGAATTGAATGCTGTTGCAACAGGTAAAAGAATCATATTGCCGAGCTCTTTCACTGGAGGTCCACGTTATATGTTTAACAATTGCAAAGATGCTTTTGCAATATCTAAACATGCTGGATATCCAAGTTATTTCATCACTATGACGTCAAATCCTGAGTGGAAAGAAATCAAAAGATTTGTGACAACTAGAGGTATTAAATCTGAAGATCGTCTAGATATAATGTGTAGAATCTTCAAGATAAAACTAGATCAGTTAATAAAGGATTTGAAGAATGGTGAAGTTTTTGGGAAAGCAATAGGGTGTAAGTATTCTTTTATTCTACCATTTTATAATTAAGATATTACGTCCCTAATTATTTTCATGTTAGTGCATTTATTATCTTGTGATTGATATATATTATTTTTCAGATGTTTGCATGGTTGAATTTCAAGAACGTGGACTTCCTCATGCACATATCCTTTTGTTCATGCACCCTGCGTCAAAACCTCGATCTCCTAATGATATAGACAAGTATATTTGTGTAGAGATTCTAGATAAAGAAACTAATCCAAAATTATATGCAGCAGTTGATAAATATATGGTGCATGGTCCTTGTGGAGCTCTCAACTCAAAATCTCCATTTATACAGAACAAGAATTGTGTCAAGTGTTATCCTAAAAAGCTAAGATCTACCACAATCATTGATGATGTTGGATTCCCAAAATATAGGAGAAGAGATGATGGCAGAAGGATACAAAAAAGTAATTGTGAAGTTGACAATTCTTTCATTGTGCCCTATAATCCAAATCTTCTTATGAAATATGGTTGTCACATCAATGTTGAGTATACATGTCAAACAAGCTCTATCAAGTACTTATTCAAGTATGTTCACAAGGGTAACGATAGAGTGACAACTGCCATATGTCCCGGAAGTGATTCTAATGAACATATGGAAGTTGTAGATGAAATTAAAAATTACTATGATTGCAGGTATATTTCAGCTTGTGAAGCTTCTTGGAGGTTGTTTGGGTTTGACATCCAATCTAAAGAGCCACCAGTAATTCGACTTCCTTTTCATTTGGAGAATGAACAATCTGTGGTGTATAAGGATGATGATTGTATTGAAAATGTCTTGGAAAAAGTTGAATCCAAAAGGAGCATGTTTCTTGGGTGGATGAAAGCAAATAAGAGGTTTGAAGAAGGTAGAAACCTTACTTATGCTGAGTTTCCTACTAAGTTTGTATGGAAAGAAAATGGTTATGCCTGGGCTCCGAGGAAGTTGGGTTTTGCTATTGGAAGGATAACTCATGTTCCTACTTACAATGGTGAAGACTATTATTTACGACTTTTGTTAAATGTACAGAAGGGTTGCAGAGGATATGAAGACATCAGGACAGTTAATGGGATAACACATTCTTCATTCAAGGATGCCTGTTTTGCTCTAGGTTTGTTGCAGGATGATAAAGAATTCATTGAGGCTATCAAAGAAGCAGCAAGTTGGGCTACTGGTTTTTACCTTCGACGACTCTTTGTGGTACTCTTAATTTCAAATAATATGTCTAAACCAGAATTTGTTTGGAACCATGTTTGGAAAGATCTGTCTGACGACATACTCTATAGGCAAAAGAGGATTCTACAGATTGAAGGTACTAAATTTTCATTGGGAAATTGTCATTTATTTCTTATATTATGTATATAAATATTGATAATTGATTATTGCTTTATAATGTATACTGACTTTGTTTAAAATGACTAAGAATTATATTGTTTTTTTCAGAGTTAATCTTAGATGATGTTGAACTGGAGCAATTAACACTTGAACTAATTGAGGAAATTTTACAATCTAATGGTAGAAGTCTTTCTCAGTTCCCTCTCAGTTCCCTCTCAGTTCCCATCCCTCACTGATAACATGTCAAGGGTATTGTATAAATATGACCAAGGTGTGCTGTTTTGAATAACTTGCTATCATCTGTAGATTTTATTTTTCTTTTAGGACTTAGCTTAGGTGTTAGATGTGTTAGCCAATACTCTGAGAGATGCTTGGAATAATTGCTTTTGCATGAGGACATGCAATTGTTCAAGTGTGGGGATATTTGATAACGCGGTTTTTACCAACATTTTATACCCTTAATTTGGATGATTGTATGCAATTCTTAGCTCTATTTTGGCCTCTTTATTGTATTTAATTCAACTTGAGATTAATCTGAGTTTAATAGAAATAAAGGCTAAAATAACAAGTTTTATGATGTTTTTACAATTCAAGGATGACCTTTGCACTTGATCTTGGATATTTCGTATTTTTAGTGCAGGTCACAGGTATTATTGGAGCTGTAGACATCAGGAACTGAGCAAGAAGCGGAGCAGTGGATTTCAGAGCAAACATCGAGCACTCCAGCGCCTGTAGCGCGCCCCAGCGCGCGTGGCTCATTTAAACCAGTCACGTGCACAACACTGGCGTTCCAGCGCCCGTAGCGCGCCCCAGCGTCGCGCCGCAACTCTGTCACAGCAGAAACCCTAATCTGCACGAGTTGGAGGCCCAATTAGCTAGGGTTTGGAGGCTGCTCACTTTATTTAAAGAAGGCTAATGCATCAGAAACACATCATCTCTACACTCTCTACTATCACTTCTTCAATCCCTATTTTCTTTCCATAGTTAGAGTTATTTGTTTTCCCATTAGGATTTCCATCTTTCCTAGTTTAGCTCTAGCTCCATCTTTTACATTTCAAACGTTATTCGTCCAGCCCTTTTGGGTTTTGTAAGTTACTCTTTCTCATTAATACAGTTATTTGTTTTTCTATCTTGCCAACTTGCACTTAATTTCTTTTTAATTCTTGCCCTTTAATTCATTGCCATGAGTAGCTAATTTTGGTTGGTGGTTTATGAGGGTATGAACATCATTGGGGTACTTTGAGGTCTTGTTCTTAATCTTGCATAAGTTTTTATTATCAAATCCTTAACATATAATTTGAGATCTTAAATTGTGTGTTTAACCCTTGTCTTGGCTTATTCGATTGAGTTGGCTAATTCTTGGGCATATGTTTATGTGTTGGTTGATTAATTGATGCATGACATATTAGGAATTGGTAATGAGTAATTAATTGGCTGATTAGTCTCTTTAATTAGATTAATGTGATTGGCTTTAATAATTGTTGAGAGTGGAACTAAAGGTGAGATCTCACTAATTAATCCCATTCCGGGCAATTAATCATTAGAATCACAACAAAGGAGTTAGATCTAACTCCGGCGTAATTAATCAACTCATGCATTCTTTTGTAGCCAATGATCGACACCCTAATGAATGTTCCACCCCCATAAACCGCTGTTTTTATTATTTCCATTTTTATTCCAATTTAATTACCTTGCACACAAAAACCCCCAATTGTGACAAACCCATCATACAACTAGTCTTGTGCATTACTCTCTTAGCCATTCCTTATGAGAGACGATCCTGGTTTCCACTAAACTATATTAGGGGAACTTGGTTTTTAAAAATAATTAAATTTATGAGTGTTACGACGCACTCATCATTTACCCATAGGATTAACCAAATAAGGTTACCACAAAATGTGGTAACACATTCATCACATTCTGTAGAAAATTATAAAAGAATGTTGCAAATTCTAATAGGCTCTTGAAAAATTATAAATTCTTACATTTATATAGGATTCAATTTTTCTTTTCAATTGAGATAGATAGTCCAGTTGAACTAATATTAATATATATATATATATATATATATATATATATATATATATATAGAAAAGGCCAAAATATGAGTATAATATACACAAAAATAATCTCTTTGATCTTTAAGAAGAAAGGCAAGTGCCTAATTAGACCTCAATGTCGAATGACACACTAATGAAGGTAAAAAATCTAAGTTATTCAGTTCATCATCACCGCTACCTAACATCATCTTCATTCCATCATATTAATTCATCATCATCAATACCAAAACATGAAAAGCCAATCAAAACCAAAGCAAAAAAATAAAAAAAATAAAGGACAAAGCAAGAACATGATGATGTGAGAAATCTCTTGAGAAACACCTCCAAGTTATGATCTCACAACCCAAAAAGGGGGTGAATTGGTTGTGTGTACTTTTGCAAATTCTTTGCTTTCTGATTTCAACACTTCTGCAAATCTGATGAGGACATGACCAAGGAGGATCAAGAGCTCAAGGTGGATAATGTAATTGGTTCTAGTTTGGAGTGCAATATACATGACTTGGGAGGACCAATGACTAAAGCTAGGGTCAAGAAAGCTAAAGAAGCTTTGTCCAAAATTGTGTCAATCATCATGGAGAGTCCAAATTCAACATGGAAGCCCAAAATGGTGTTGTGCATCAAGAATGAAGAAGCAAATGAATAAATGGACTGAATCAAGGTGCATCACAAAATTGGGGTTGAAATAAATATGTTTAATTTCAATTTTAGTATATTTTGGTTTTATTTGTAATAAAGTGGGCTACATGAGTTGATTGTATGCCTCTTTAATTTACAGACTTACAATTTAGTTTTTTTTTAAGTGTTTATTTTTTTTTTATTCTTACAAGACATAGGCTAGGAGACTCTTGGATTTTCTTGTGATAGGTTATTGCAAGTTTAAGAGTGAATAAGTGAGCATTAAGAGCATTAAGACACACATCATTGCTAGGGAGGTTACAAGGACTAGTAATTGTGTGAATCAATGTTCTTAACTTAGCCTAATGCTTGTAATTTCACTATATATGTTCTACTTCAGCATGAATAAAAGACAACTTTGACATTTTCATTAATTTGTGAGAATTATTCTCTTTTGTTCTTGATTGAGCAAATTTCAGACTTATCAAGAGAAATTCTTTTCCTTTGTGGCGTCTAAGGCTTATGTTCAATCCAATTGGAGTGGCGCCTAATTCTATCTTTTTTTTGTTCTTGATTTTATTATTCCAAATTGGTTCAAACACTCATACACAATCCATTCCATACAAATTGCATACTTCATCATTATTGGAATTTGTTTGTAAGAAATTAAGCTTCCTAAAGGTCCAATTCTAGAGTCCTATCCTGGATTCTCATCAGGTGGTAGTCAGAGCTAAGGTTGATAGGAAGCATTTCTGGTAACATCTTTCTAACTCTCTCATTTTAGGCTTGTATTACCTTGTTTTGTGTTCTTTCTTCTCTTGAATGAACCATTGCAAAAGTTAAGCCTTAAAAAAAAAAACATTTCATTTAAAAAAAAACAAAAAAAGGGTTCAAAAAAAAATATTAAAAAAAAAAATTGGGCTGAATGGTTCATTTATAGAACACTGATTTCAATCATTTTAAGGTAATATTTGTCTATCTTGAAAGATTGTTACTAGTTGTTGTGTCTTGAGCCAATTTTCAATTTTTTAAGTCTAGAAACTACATTGGAAGTGTATTTGCCTTGATTGGGTCTGAATTCTTGAACAAAAGGGAATTTTAGTGGTAAAAGGCTAGAGAGTGATTACATTTGTGATCATAAAACCCAAAGACCAAATTGAGTGAAACACGTGTGTGTGTGTGTGTAAACACGGGTGAGTGGGTGTGAGGATTCAATCTTTTGTTTTACTAATCTTGTTCTTTTTATAGGCATGGCAGAACCAAATGATGGAGTCAATGCTTTCCAAATGCAAGCTTTGACTAGACATATGGAGGGATTAGTGGAACGGCTTAGAGAAGAGATGCATGAGAGGTTGGATCAACATCAGATTATAAACACAGATGGAGGAAGGAATCACAACAACAACAGGATTGAGGGGGTAAAGCTTTCAATTCCACCTTTTCAAGGGGGAAGTGATCCAGAAGCATATTTGGAGTGGGACATGAAGATTGAGCATGTATTTCGTTGCAACAATTATACCGATGATCAAAAGGTTAAATTGGCAGCGGCGGAATTCTCAAAATATGCTCTAACATGGTGGAACAAGATTCAAAGAGAAAGGCGAGTTCACGAGGAGCCATTGGTGGAAAGATGGGCTGAAATGAAGAGACTCATGAGAAAAAGGTTTGTTCCATCAAGCTACAATAGAGAAATACAACTTTAACTCCAATGTGTTGCTCAAGGGAACAAGAGTGTGGATGAATACTACAAAGAGATGGAGTTACTCATGATGAGAGCCAATGTTGACGAAGACAATGAGGTAACTATGGCTCGATTTCTTAAAGGTTTAAATGTTGATATTAGAGATATTGTGGAGTTACAGGACTATGAGGAGTTGGAAGATTTGGTGCACAAGGCTACCATGGTGGAAAAACAACTCAAGAGAAAGAATTCCACAAGGAGAGGGTTCCAAAATCAACCTAGTTGGAAGGATAAAGTCAAGAAGGAGGGTGCATCATCCTCTAATCAAAATTCAAGTCCTAATAAGGGGAAGGAGCCCATGAAAAAAGCCGAATCACCTCCAAAAAGGAGTGCTAGTGGCGTGAAGTGCTTTAGGTGCTTAGGAAGGGGGCATTATGCTTCTAATTGCCCAAATAAAAGGGTAATTATTCTCAAGGACAATGGAGACTATGCTAGCCAATCCGAGGAGAGTGAAGAAGAGGTTGAAGAGGAAGTGGAAAGTGAAGACGAGGTTGCCGCCTTCGAAGGGGATTTGTTGATGGTTAGAAGACTTTTGGGGAGCCAAATCAAGGAGCTAGATGATTCACAAAGAGAGAACATCTTTCACACAAGGTGCTTAGTCAATGGGAAGGTATGTTCTTTAATTGTTGATGGGGGTAGTTGTACTAATGTTGCTAGCTCTAGATTAGTTTCTAAATTGAATTTAGTGACTAAGCCTCATCCTAGACCATACAAACTTCAATGGCTTAGTGAGGATGGAGAAGTGAAGGTTGGAGAGCAAGTTGAGGTTTGTATTTCCATGGGAAAGTACAATGATGTAATTGTTTGTGATGTGGTGCCAATGGAGGCTAGCCACATTCTTTTGGGACGTCCTTGGCAATATGACAAGAAAACAACTCATGATGGTTTCACCAACAAAATCACCTTCATGCATGGTGAGAAAAAATTACTCTTAAACCCTTGACTCCTAGAGAGGTTTGTGAGGATCAAGTGAGGATGAGAGCAAAAATTGTACAAGAAAAAGGAGAGATGAGTGGTAAAACCAAGAGTGAAACCAAGACCACCAAAAAGAAAGGAATTGAGGCAAAAAAAGAGTGTACCTCCACGGCCAAAAGAGAGAAAAGCAAGAGTGATACACTTGAGAAAAAGAATTTGTGTTTGGCAAAAGCAAGTGAGGTAAAAAGAGTGTTAGTTGCTAGGGGGCCTTTATACTTGCTATATTGCAAAAATGCTTTTCTAACCACTAATGAATCAAAAGAAAATGTTTTGCCTTCTTGTGTTGAGTCACTTTTGCAGGAATTCAAAGGTTTGTTTCCTAAGGAAATACCAAATGGGTTGCCGTCAATTAGAGGTATTGAGCATCACATTGATCTCATACCCGGAGCATCTTTGCCCAATAGGCCAGCATATAGGAGCAATCCTCAAGAAACTCAAGAAATTCAAAAGCAAGTTGGTGAGCTCATGGAAAAGAGGTGGGTTCGAGAAAGCATGAGCCCATGTGCGGTACCCGTAATTTTGGTACCAAAGAAAGATGACACATGGAGGATGTGCACGGATTGTAGGGCTGTCAACAATATCACCATCAAGTATAGACATCCAATTCCAAGGTTAGATGATTTGTTTGATGAATTGCATGGTTCTTGTTTATTTTCCAAAATTGATCTTAAGAGTGGTTACCATCAAATAAGAATTCGAGATGGTGATGAGTGGAAAACTGCTTTTAAAACCAAGTTTGGATTATATGAGTGGTTGGTGATGCCATTTGGGCTAACTGATGCTCCAAGCACTTTCATGAGGTTAATGAACCATGTTTTGAAAGAATTTCTTGAAAAATTTGTTGTTGTGTACTTTGATGATATTTTGGTATATAGTTCCTCCTTAGAATTTCATGTGAAACATCTTAGGGCTGTTTTAGAAAGACTTAGGGAGGAACAATTGTTTGCAAATCTTGAGAAATGCATATTTTGTACTGATCATGTAGTGTTCCTATGATTTGTTGTGAGTGCTAAAGGTGTTGAGGTTGACAATGAAAAGGTAAAGACCATTCAAGAGTGACCTACACCAAAAAGTGTGAGTGAAGTGAGGAGTTTCCATGGTTTAGCAAGCTTCTATAGGAGGTTCGTCAAGGACTTTAGTACCTTGGCAACACCTCTTAATGAGGTTGTTAAAAAAAGTGTTGGTTTCCATTGGGGGGAGAAACAAGAGAAAGCTTTTTGTGCATTAAAGGAGAAATTATCAAATGCTCCAATTCTTGCATTGCCTAATTTTTCAAAATCTTTTGAACTTGAATGTGATGCATCAAGTGTTGGCATAGGCGCTGTCCTAATGCAAGAAGGTCATCCAATTGCTTATTTTAGTGAGAAATTAAATGGGGTTTCCCTAAATTTTTCTACCTATGATAAGGAATTGTATGCCTTGGTGAGAGCATTGCAAACATGGCAACATTATCTTTTACCCAAAGAATTTGTGATTCATAGTGATCATGAGTCTCTTAAATTTTTGAAAGGTCAAGGAAAATTAAACAAAAGGCATGCCAAATGGGTTGAGTTCTTGGAACAATTCCCATATGTCATCAAACATAAAAAGGGTAAAAATAATGTTGTTGCAGATGCATTGTCTAGGAGACATGTTTTGATTTCTCTTCTTGAAACAAAAATGCTTGGTTTTGATTGTTTGAAAGAAATGTATGAGCATTATGTTGAATTTTCTGATTTGTACAAGACTTGTGAGAAAGTTGCTCATAATGGATTCTTTAGGCACAATGGCTTTTTATTTAAAGAAAATCGATTGTGTGTGCCAAAAGGATCTATTAGAGAGTTGCTTGTGCTAGAAGCACATGAAGGTGGTCTTATGGGTCATTTTGGGGTTCACAAAACTTTTGAAACATTGAATGAACATTTCTTTTGGCCTCATATGCGAATTGATGTAAACAAAGTTTGTGAAAGATGCATAGTTTGTAAAAAGGCCAAATCAAAGGTGAAACCCCATGACTTGTATACCCCTTTGCCAACTCCCGAATTTCCTTTGATTGATTTATCCATGGACTTTGTTTTGGGACTGCCAAGAACCAAGAGTGGTAAGGATTCAATCTTTGTTGTTGTTGATAGATTTTCAAAGATGGCACACTTTATCCCATGTAAGAAAGTTGATGATGCTTCTCATGTGGCTAATTTATTTTTCAAAGACATTGTAAGACTCCATGGCTTGCCTAGGAGCATTGTTAGTGATAGGGACTCAAAGTTCCTTAGCCATTTTTGGAGAACATTATGGGGAAGATTAGGTACTAAATTGCTATTTTCTACCACATGTCATCCTCAAACGGATGGTCAAACCAAGGTAGTAAATAGGACTTTAGGGACTTTGCTTCGTGTTGTTTTGAAAAAAATTTTGAAAGCTTGGGAAAAGTGTTTGCCACATGTTGAATTTGCTTACAATAGGACTATTCATAGCACAACAAATTGTTCTCCTTTTGAAGTTGTGTATGGCTTTAATCCTTTAACTCCTCTTGATTTTCTTCCAATGCCTAACATTTCAATTTTTAAGCACAAAGAAGGGTAAGGTATGGCGGATTATGTGAGGAAGTTTCATGAGCGTATAAATGCTCAAATTGAAAAGAAAAATGTGAGCTATGCTAAGCAAGCCAACAAGGGAAGAAAAAAGGTTGTCTTTGAACCCGGAGATTGGGTTTGGGTTCACTTGAGGAAAGAAAGGTTTCCGGAACAAAGGAAATCAAAATTACTGCCAAGGGGCGATGGTCCATTTCAAGTCTTGGAGAAAATCAATGATAATGCCTACAAGCTTGATTTTCCAGGTGAGTACAATGTTAGTGCTACATTTAATGTTTCTGACTTGTCTCTCTTTGATGTAGATGATGAAGATTTGAGGACAAATTCCATTCAAGAGGGAGGGAATGATGAGGACATGACCAAGGAGGATCAAGAGCTCAAGGTGGATGATGCAATTAGTTCTAGATTGGAGAGCAATATACATGACTTGGGAGGACCAATGACTAAAGCTAGGGTTAAGAAAGCTAAAGAAGCTTTGTCCAAAATTGTGTCAATCATCATGGAGAGTCCAAATTCAACATGGAAGCCCAAAATGGTGTTGTGCATCAAGAATGAAGAAGCAAATGAATAAATGGACTGAATCAAGGTGCATCACAAAATTGGGGTTGAAATAAATATGTTTAATTTCAATTTTAGTATATTTCGGTTTTATTTGTAATAAAGTGGGCTACATGAGTTGATTGTATGCCTCTTTAATTTACAGACTTACAATTTAGTTTTTTTTAAGTGTTTATTTTCTTTTTATTCTTACAAGACATAGGCTAGGAAACTCTTGGATTTTCTTGTGATAGGTTATTGCAAGTTTAAGAGTGAATAAGTGAGCATTAAGACACACATCATTACTAGAGAGGTTACAAGGACTAGTAATTGTGTGAATCAATGTTGTTAACTTAGCCTAATGCTTGTAATTTCACTATATATGTTCTACTTCAGCATGAATAAAAGACAACTTTGACATTTTCATTAATTTGTGAGAATTATTCTCTTTTGTTCTTGATTGAGCAAATTTCAGACTTATCAAGGGAAATTCTTTTCCTTTCTGGCGTCTAAGGCTTATCTTCAATCCAATTGGAGTGGCGCCTAATTCTATCTTTTTTTTTCCTTGATTTTATTATTCTAAATTGGTTCAAACACTCATACACAATTCATTCCATACAAATTGCATACTTCATCATTATTGGAATTTGTTTGCAAGAAATTAAGCTTCCTAAAGGTCCAATTCTAGAGTCCTATCTTGGATTCTCATCAAAATCTCAAAGATTGATAAAGTCTTTGACACTTGTAAAGAATTAGTCAAAATACAAAAAATCAATAAGCTACTTGTGATATCAGAATTATTTATCAAAGATATGACATACACAAAAATCAATATGTCAATGATAATGATCTAGTCTGCACAGCGGTTTATACAATCACAAATATAACACAACACTTTAATCTCAAGCTTTCTGAACAAACAAATGCAAATATATCAGAAATAAACTTTCAGAAATCTACACTTTCTGATGTTTCTTTCTAAACTTCCTTCAGAGATCGTATCAGAACTTGTTTCAGAATCAATATGATTCTGAACAATTATTTCACATCAGAATTAATAATCAATTCTTAATACAACAACAATATGATATATCTCTTAAATGCAATCAGAAATCTAAACAACAATCACACATAAAACAAAATTAGTTTCTTAAGAATGTGTTCTTGAGAAAACTAGTTACAGATTTCAAATCTCTAATATTTCTTTCTGTAATTTGTTCTTGAAGTTGTTTATTTCAGATTTCAATTACCCAAATAACAAATATCATATATTAGAAAGTTTAACACAAAAAGATTCCTTTAACTTTAGTTTCTTTAACTTTCAAATTGTTGTTTCAAGTTTTGTTCTTAAGACCTTTACTAGAAATCAAAACAATCAGTTTAAATGCACAGTTTCTTATGAATCAAAACAATTAATGCATGCAAGATAAGATAAGAAATATAGACCCAATTTTATACTGGTTCGGCCAATGTGAGCCTACATCCAATTCTTCAATCTTTCAATGATTGAGTTCCACTAGAAATGCATCAGAAAACACAAGTTACAATAAACCAGATATATTTTGCAACCTTCTCAGGTTCGACACTTCAGAAACTCCTTTTCTAAAGATTTCACTCCCTAGAAATCCCCTCTAGGAAGATTTTCCTGCCTTGATATCCTCTCAAGGACTTTTCAGTAACCTTGTTTCTGATCACCCTTTCTATGAACCAATTTTTGAGAAATTGAATCTACTTTCTCAGTTTAATCTTCTTCCTTATATTGCAAGCCTCAAACTCATTAAGTTTGATCAATTTCTGAATTCTTCTTCTTCAGAAATTCCTTCTCTTCCTCTTATGCACAATCTTGAATCAGAACATTATTTTGATCTCAACTTTCTTGAACTTTCTTTTCTCTCTTCCTTTTCTATTTCAGCTCTTAGCTCTTTTCTTGCTTTCTCAATGTATCTGAGTTTCTCTCAAATTTTTCTCACTCTTAAGCTCTTTCTCTTTTTTCCTCTCTGAATGATATGATGCAATACAATGCTTTCTCTTGTGTGTCATCTTAATACAACTCGAGACTCTTCTATTTATAGAGAGCTCTTTCAAATAAAATCACCTATAGCAGTCATTAACGACTATAATCTTGGCGGGAAAAACTAATGACATGGATAAGTTTTATCCATTTACATCTTTCAACTAACTTCCCTTTTCTATCACATGTGCAAATACCTATTTCTAATTACATACACATGCACTAAAATATCAGAACTAAATAATCAACAATGTCGCGGCGTCCCCGTCCGGGAGGGATTTTAGTATTTAGAGATTCAGAGTCGCCACCAATCATTTTTTCATTTAATAAATGAAAATGGTCTGTGTAACCAAAGATTAGGTTCGGGGGTTGATTACGAGTAGGGAAGGTATTAGCACCCTACAATGTCCGTTCCATGAACGGTTACCTGTTAATCTATGTTATTATCAAATTTTATCTTATCGATCTTTTTATTCTAAGGGACATACATCCCTTTGAAGGGGCTACGGTTTATTGTGATTATTTATTTATCTTTTTTGTTGATCGAATTTTAATTTTAGGCCTCGAATGTATCAAGAAGAAATAATGCGATTGAAATCTCAATCTTCTCTTGAACTATATATCGTGGATCCTTTTATTAAAATTCATATGATCTCGAAAGTTTAGGAAGATTTTATGTGATCAGTATCCTGATCCTCTCCTGAACTATAAATCATGAGGCGAAACGTTTATTTACTCGATAGAATTGTTAAAGAATTTTGGTGTATGACCTCGAAAGTTCTAGCTAGGATGAGTTTATTTGATCGGTATCCCGATCCTCTCCTGAACTATATATCACAAGTCAAATTACCTTGTTTATTTAATATATATATACATAATAATAATAAATTTTTCAGTAATTAAATTTTTTAGGGAGGTCATTAGTACTTATAGCCTCGAAAGTATTAGGTGGACTTTATGCGACCGGTATCCCGATCATCCCCTAATATTTCCATCGTCATCCAAATGATTATGCAAAAAATATTTTTTTCAGATTGGCTTGACAGGGGTTGCCCGCTCCTACGTATCCTCCGGTATAATGAGGAATTCAAAGCCACGTAGTTCTTAGCAAATGATTTGTGAAGTTAATATATTTATATATATTGTTTTTGTTTTGTTTTTATATTTTTTTTATATTTAAAACACACCAAAATAAGGCCTTGAACCCAAAAAAATATACAATCCAAATAAACCTGGGTCAAATAATAAAAAAAAGCAGCCCAAAGGAACAAAAATAAACTCCCATTTTCTTATTAATAATAATAATTAACAATAGTAGAAGTGTAAAACACAAACACACATTCACGGATAAAGGAAATAGAGAGGGGGGTTCACAAATTAGGGTTATTAATTTGGTTTGAGAGAGTGTGGGTGAGAGAAAGAGAGTGACAGCCGCTTAGAGAGAGAGAGGAAGAGAGCGAGATCGCGGCCGCGCCGCCCAGAGAGAGAGAGGACTGCGGCTCCCAGCTACGGCCGGTCACGGCGGCGTTGTTGCGGGTGCAGAGAGAGAATGAGAGATGCGGCTGCGATGGTGGACGGCGGTCGTGAAAGGAGCGCGAGTGAAAGGCAGCGGTCGCAAGGCCTATGGCTACTGCGAGAACGGGAGAGCGAGCTCGGGGAAGGAGGAGCGGCGGCGACTACCGTTGCTGATACCCGATCGAAGAGGTTCGAGGTTGGAGGAACCATGGCGGAACTTGCTGCTACTGTCTCTGCCGCGACCGGAGGGAGGATGAAGGAAGATCAGGTGGAGAAGGCGGCCTCACTGCTGCTGCTGCTATTGCTGGAGGCTGAGGGAGAAAACCGCCGCCACTGCTGCTTCCGTTGATGCTGCCGGAGTTGAGACGCGACCGAGGAAGGAGGAGGGACGCTGATTGTCGCTGCCGTTGTTGCTACTGCTGTCAAGGGCGGAGGTAGGATATGGCATCGCAGCCTCCTTGGCCGTCGTGGCTCAGATGCGGCTTCTGCGGTTGTTAATGGTGGTGCTCGCGGTTGCAATGGTGACAGTGAGGTCGGTTGATCCCCTGTTTTTATTTCATTCTTTTATTTCATTGGTTCTTCATTCTGATTTTTTTCTTATTTTTTATGGTGAAGATGTGTGGATGGAGGTGATGAAAATGGTGGTGATGTTTCTCATTACTACTTATTTGTTGCCCTTCTTTTTTTATTTTGGTTTTTGGTTTGATTTTTAAGTGATGAAAGTGTTGATGAAATTATTGGATAGAAGAAGATAGGACGTTTTCTATTTTTTTTTTTTATTATCATCACTGTAAATTGTATTGGGTTGTATCTGGACTGAACATTTTGTTGGATATCTGTTGTGTTCAAACTGTATAAAGTGTATACAACATGCATTAAAAAGGAAAGGTTGCTGAAATTTTACCTCGTGGTGATGAAGTATTTGCTTGTTTGCTTAGAAAAATTTCCCTGATAATTATTCTCTGGATGTATGTTTGCTAGTTTTGTGACTATATGAATGTGAAGAGGGTCTAGAAATTAGGAATTCTGGCTATGTAATAAGAGGGTGCTTCTGTCTAGATTAAACTTTGTTACCTCTATTTATTAACATTTCTTTTGAACGTTCAAACAACAATTAATCACATGATGATCAAACAAAATAAGCATAGTGATGATAATCAAGACATGTTTTGTTATGTTTTAATGACAACAAAAAAACTTTTCAGAAAGTTCAATTCACGGATCATCGGCACCTAAAGTCATTTGTTTTCATGTTTTATGATTTTTTTTATTTATTTTTTAAAAAAAGCTAAGTGGATAGAACTGAGTAAAGAGGAGATGGGCTACTAAAAGGAAAAGAGAGAAGAGAAAAAATTAGTGCTGGGTCTGAAATTGGTTTAAAAATACGGACAAATTTGGGTATCAACAGTTTCCCCCCTTTGATCATGTTTTGAATGAAGTGAAAAATATTGAGCAAAGATAGTTGATACAAATTTGTCTGTGAGTAAGCAAGGCTTGGTATATACCTATTTGTTCTGCAAGTTTGCTTTGGCTTTGTTGCCTTGAGTGAGTATGAGTACGCTTTAAATTGTGAGTTGTGGCCAGTGTGGATCCCTCATGCAGCAAAGAATGATGAGTTTCGACTGGTTCGGATGTCTCATATAAGCATAATGCTAGTTCTGGACGTCTTACGTGATAATAGAGAGAAAAGGGGTTCCGATTTGATCGGATTACCCATAAAAGTAAACTGCGAGTTCTGTTTGGTACGGACGCCTCGCATTACAAAGAAGTGATGGGTTCCGGCTGGTTTGGATGCCCCATAACTATAATTTGTTGATGATAGGTTTCGATTTGATCGAATGACCCATAAATTGCGAGTTCCGATCAGGTCGGACGCCTCGCGTTGCAAAGAGGTGATGAGTTCCGGCTGGTTCGGATGCCCCATAACTGTAATTTGTTGATGATAGGTTTCGATTTGATCGAATGACCCATAAATTGCGAGTTCCGGTCAGGTCGGACGCCTCGCGTTGCAAAGAGGTGATAGGTTCCGGCTGGTTCGGATGCCCCATAAGTCAATCAATTCGATTAAACCACAATTATTATGGTAGGTTTGTATGAAGAGATAATGAGCACAATGGCTCGAGATCTTGACAAAGGCTAGGATGGTCCTCATGATAAATGCTTCTTTTTCCATGTACATGCTTAAATGCTACAATAAATACAATGACTAATAATGCTTGAAGTGAGGTTACTCTCACGATAAATGTTTGACTTATGCTCAAATGGTATGAGAAGATGATGAGTGCAATGACTCAAAGGGTTTTAAGGAAATGAAATTACCTTTGTAATGAATGATTGACTTTGTATGATGTGCACAATGGCAAATGTCTAGAGGTTATGAAAAGATGATGAGTACAATGACTCAAAATTTTGAGAAATATGAAATTAATTTTCATGATAACCAATTGCGTAAAATGAGATGATTTCATTTGTAATGCATGATTTATTTCATCATTATTATTATTAAAAAGACTATTAACCCCTTTTAAGAATTGTATCGCAATCGAGGATGACGGAGAACTAGCTTCTTAGGTCTGTACTTCCTTTCATTATTTCCTTTTTACTATCCTCCTTTCTCATCTTTCTTTTTTCGTTCACCTGATGCATTTCAAGACCCTTGTGACCTTTTGATACCACCCTGTCGTTAGGATCTGCCCCCAATTTAGTGCGACGAGCTTTTGTCATTTTGGGCACAATGCTCTAATTTTTGCCTAAACAGCCTTTGCAGGTTTTCTGTCTAGCGAGCCTTTCATTTTTTCTTTGTTTTTTTTTATGTTTTTTTTTTTAGGACATCGTGCATTATGAAAGATCTTTGTAGTTTTCAATAACTAGAATGTAAGCTAAGGATGTGAAGGAGAAGGATGTTTTAGTATACCAAATGATAGATAAAGTTAAGGGTACATAAACACAAAACGAAATGAATACATAATATAGAATTCAAGGATTTTTTGGGAAAGCAATTCATGAATAATACAAACAAGGTCGGGAGATGTACATGGGCTTCTCAAAATAACCAATGCTAGTCAACTCATCAGATCTTGAACAATCGTGATCACACGATGAAATTCTATGCATAATTTGCCCCCAGCTTGGTGTAATATGCCTTGACTTGGTTGAGTATTCTGATGCTCTAACTTTTGCCTAAGCAGCCTTCTCAGGTTTTCTGCCTAGCTAGCCCTTTTTTTTTTTTCTACAACATTTTTTAGGCATAATATCTTTTCACTGCATCCGCGTTTATTGGATGAGGTAAATCTTCACCATCCATTTTCGTTAGGATTAAAGCTCCTCCCGAGAAAGCTCTTTTTACAATGTATGGCCCTTCATAATTTGGTGTCCACTTGCCTCGGTGATCCTTTTGAATAGGCAAGATCTTTTTCAGGACCAAGTCTCCTTCTTGAAACTGTCTTAAATGAACCTTTTTCTCATGAGCTTTTATCATCCTTCTTTGGTAGAGCTGTCCATGACACAATGCAACAAGTCGTTTTTCCTCGATGAGGTTTAATTGGTCAAGGCGGGTCTGAATCCATTCTGCCTCCTCCAATTCTACCTCTGCTAACACTCTTAGTGAAGGAATCTCTACCTCCACCGGGAGTACAGCCTCCATCCCGTACACTAAGGAAAATGGTGTAGCTCCCGTTGAGGTGCGAACTGAAGTGCGATAGCCATGTAGCGCAAAAGGAAGCATTTCATGCCAATCCTTGTAGGTCACTACCATTTTTTGTACAATCTTTTTGATGTTTTTATTTGCTGCTTCAACTGCCCCATTCATCTTTGGTCGATACGGGGAGGAATTGTGGTGTTGGATCTTAAACCTCTCACACATTTCTTCCATCATCTTGTTGTTAAGGTTCATCCCATTGTCAGTAATAATCTTGCTTGGTAGACCATAACGACAAATTAAATCTTTCTTGATGAAACGAACCACTACGCTTTTTGTCACACTAGCGAATGATGCAGCTTCTACCCATTTTGTGAAGTAGTCAATCGCTACCAAGATAAAACGGTGCCCGTTTGAGGCTTTAGGTTCGATCGGTCCAATGACATCAATGCCCCACATGGAGAAAGGCCAAGGTGCAGCCAATGAATTTAGTGTTCCAGGCGGAACATGAATTTTATCACCATAGGTTTGACATTTATGGCATTTTCGTGCATAATCGAAACAATCTGCCTCCATGGTCAACCAATAGTATCCTGCTCTCAGAATTTTCCTCGCCATGGCATATCCATTTGCATGGATCCCAAAAGACCCCGCATGTACTTCCTGAATGAGCTTATTTGCTTCAGTCTCATCGACACATCTGAGGAGAATCATGTCATGATTCATTTTGTATAGAATATCCCCATGCAGGAAGAAACTCATGGCGAGTCGTCTTAGAGTTCTTTTGTCATTTTCTGTTGCATCTTGGGGGTATTCTTTGGTCTTGAGGTAGTGCTTGATGTCATGGTATCAAGGCTTGCCATCCGATTCTGATTCTACTGCTTGGCAGTAAGCTGGTTGATCTCGGGTTTCCATCCTTATGAGAGGCAAATCCCTACCTTTGCTTATTTTGAACATTGACGACAAGGTGGCTAAAGCATCGGCCAACTGATTATTTTCACGAGGAATATGGTGAAAGGAAATTTCCTCAAAATCATCCATTAATTTTATTATGTGAGCATGGTACGGGATTAACTTGCTATCTCGAGTCTCCCATTCCCCTTTAAGTTGGTGGATAACAAGAGCAGAATCCCCATATACTTCCAACACTTTGACTCGAAATTCTATTGCTGCTTGAATTCCCATGATGCATGCTTCATACTCAGCTACATTGTTGGTGCAATCAAAACATAATCGTGCAGTAATGGGTATGTAGTCCTCTTCAGGTGAAATCAGTATGTCCCCGATTCCATGCCCAAGTGCATTGGACGCCCCATCAAACATCATTGACCATTTTCCTTCTTTTTTAGATTCTGATTGGTTGAATAAAACCATGATATCTTCGTCCGGGAATTCATATTTCATCCCTTGATAATCTTCTATAGCCTGGTTAGCAAGCAAATCTGCCAGCATGCTCCCTTTTATGGCTTTTTGAGTGACATAAACAATATCATATTCAGACAATAAAACTTGCCATCGGGCAACTCTTCCAGTGAGTGCAGGCTTCTTGAAGATGTACTTGATAGGATCCATCTTAGAAATCAACCAAGTGGTGTGACAAAGCATGTATTGTCTCAATCGACGAGATGCCCAAGCTAATGCACAACACGTTTTTTCAAGTGGTGAATATCTTGATTCACAACTAGTGAATTTCTTGCTCAAGTAGTAAACGACATGATCCTTTCAAGATTCATCTTGTTGTCCGAGTACACACCCCATGGATTCATCAAGCACAGTCATGTACATAATGAGCGGTCTTCCTTTCACTGGCGGGACAAGTACAGGTGGGTTTTGTAAATATCGCTTGATTTTTTCAAATGCATTTTGACAATCCTCATTCCAAGTTGTTGGTTGATTTTTGCGCAACAACTTGAAGATGGGTTCGCATGTAGCGGTCAACTGGGATATGAATCGAGCGATATAATTCAATCTTCCCAAGAATCCTCGGACTTCCTTTTCTGTTTGGGGACTCGGCATTTCGAGAATTGCACGGACTTTGTCTGGATCCACCTCAATCCCTCTTTGGCTGACTATGAAGCCTAACAGCTTACCCGATTTCACACCAAAAGTGCATTTGGCAGGATTCAATCGGAGCTTAAACTTTCTTAATCGTTCAAACAACTTTCTTAGATCTTCAATGTGACCTTTTTCTGTTTTAGACTTCGCGATCATATCATCTACATAAACTTATACCTCTTTATGCATCATGTCATGGAATAAAGTCACCATTGCCCTTTGATAAGTTGCCCCCGCGCATTTTTCAGGCCAAAGGGCATCACTTTATAGCAAAACGTACCCCATGGAGTAATGAATGTAGTTTTTTCCATGTCGTCCTGTGCCATTTTGATTTGGTTGTATCCAGAGAAGCCATCCATGAAAGAGAAAAACAAATGTTGAGCAGTATTATCCACTAGCATGTCAATGTGTGGCAATGGGAAATCATCCTTAGGACTAGCCTTATTCAAATCTCGATAATCTACACACATGCGCACCTTCCCATCTTTTTTAGGAACTGGAACTATATTAGCAACCCACTCTGGGTATTTTGCGACAGCTAAAAACCCCGCTTCCAATTGCTTTTTGACTTCCTCTCTGATTTTTAGTGACATATCTGGTCTCATTCTTCTTAACTTTTGCTTGATCGGAGTGCATTCAGATCTCAAAGGCAATTTATGCTCAACAATACTAACGTCCAATCTTGGCATGTCTTGGTAGGACCAAGCAAACACGTCACAATAATCAGTTAGCAACTTGACCAATTCCTTACGCACTTCTTCGCTCATGGAGGTGCCTATTTTAATTTCTTTCTTTTTTCGTCTTTTCCTAAATTGATCACTTCGACTTTCTCTTCATGGGGTTGTATTTCTTTGGTTTCTTGCTCTATCAATCTTTTCAATTCTGGGGATAGCTCCCAATCTTCTTCACAATTATCACCAACATGATCAATTGGTTGATCAAAATCATACGACAAGAGTCTAGCATGGTTATTTTCAATACGCTCAATTTCAGATCTGCATTTATTGGTATTGGCGATGAGAGATAAAGGAAATGACAAAAAAGAGGGGAAAGTATGCAAGCAATAACTATATAAAGAAGTATGTGACAAAGAAACTTTCAAACGCATTTATTGAAATTTTGAAATAAAGCACACAAGCCCATATGACAAAGCATCGTCCTAAAGCCTTGGGCAGAGCGTGAAGGACAAGTAACACATTATTACATTGTGGAGTTCTGAGTTGTGACTAAGAGGTTAACACTTTTCCAGTTGTTGAGCTTTGAGTCTGGATGCACAACACGGACCCAACTTTCACGATTAATCGAATCTTCTTCAACGACAGCCACTGTGTCGGGCATCATCCAACCCGCACTTCAGAAGCTTTTACGTATATCGCAAATTGGGACCTTTTCAACTTTGGGTTCTCGATTCTCTAGTCGAGCCAACCTCTTCTCTTTCTTTTCCATCATGATCCTCCTTTTGTCAGATTTGGTGGGTGTGTATCCTAACCCATATCGATTGATGGTTTCAAAGGGATGAAAAGGCTCAACTATTCCTTGACACATCTTTCCTAGCCCACTCCCAGGTTGATATCCTTCTCTTATCATTAACTTGGCCATCATCAGGGTTGCAGCTGAAAGTTGTGGTTCAAGAATACGCCCTCCTTCCCGCACGAAAGTTGTGTTGGCAACTTCGAAAGTTTGGAAAGCCGTCTCAAAAGCTTCTTCATCGGCTTCAATATAAGGAGTATCTGAGGGATTATTCACTAGCCAATCTTCTTCTCCCGAGACAATTATCAATTTGTCATCGATTATGAATTTTACCTTTTGGTGCAAAGAGGAAGGTATTGCTCCGCTTGAGTGAATCCAAGGTCGTCCCAGCAGACAACTATAAGAAGTTAGGATATCCATCACTTGAAAGGGTACATTGAATGTTTGTGGACCGAGTTGCAGCATTATCTCTATCTCTCCTATGACACTCCTTCTGGTGCCATCAAAGGCTTTCACTATCATGGTACTTGGTTTTATATAGGATTCATCCACAGATAATTTGGTCAGTGTGGATTTAGGCATCACATTGAGTGATGAGCCATTGTCTATTAACACTCGTGCCATGATATGACTTTGGCATTTAACCGACACATGCAGCGCTTTAGTATGCCCCCTTCCTTCCGGAGGAATCTCATTGTCCGTGAAGGTGATGAAATTGTCGGCTACGATGTTGTTGACGACCCCTTCAAGCATGTTAACAATAATATCATTTGGGACATATGCTTGATTCAAAACTTTCATTAACGCCTTCCTGTGTGGCTCAGAGTTCAATAGTAGAGACAACAAAGATATCTTGGCAGGGGTGTGAGTTAATTGATCCACTATCTTATATTCACTTTGCTTGATGAATTTCAAAAATTCTTGCGCTTCTTCGTCGGTAACTTCCTTCTTGTATCTTCCGAAATCATCTTCTTCCCCTACCTTGGTCTTTCCTTTGGCAGCCTCTTTTATTCTCTCTGGAGTGTATATCCGTCCACTTCGAGTCATTCCGCTAACTCCTGTGATGTTGTTTGAAGAGACATCATTGAGGATTTTCACACCATAATTCCAGAGTACAACCTTAGTGTCTTTGTAGGGGAATGGTTGTGGAAGGTGAATGGTGAGAGGTCGAGGGATCCTGTCGCCATCCATGGGTTCCTTTTTGGTATAGTGAATTATCAGGGGTTTAGGTGTCATAGCAACCCTTTGTGTGCTTGTTTCCCCTCGTTCATCACTTACGGTGTGGCTTGATTTGTCAACCATATTTATTTCCTCACAGGTGTAATACCCCACTTCTATCAACTTCATGTCAATCATTTTTTGCAAGAACTGTCTGAATCCTACACATTCTTCAATGGAATGTCCAACATCTCCATGAAGTACGCATGTCCTTCCCTCGTCCTCATTGAACTGAGATGAGACATGTATCAACCCAAATTCGCAAAGTGTTTCCAAGATGAGTTTCATTGGAGTCTTGATATCATTTGCCTTTATCATTTTCCATCCTTTCGAAGATTCTTCGATGACATTCACCCCTGAATTCTGATGATTAGGCAAAGGGTTCTGATTGACATTGGGCGTACCTTCTTTGAAATCCAACCATTTAGCATTGATCAGACCTTGTACCTTGTACCTCAATGCTTTGCAGTTATCTGTGGAGTGCCCAACGGCTCCTGCATGATAGTCACATCTCGCATTCGGGTCATATCCCCTCGGGTAAGGTGGTTCCAGAGGTTTCATTGGGCAAGGTGCAACAAGGGAATTCTGAATTAACTGAGGAAGCAACTCGGAGTAACTCATAGGAATGGGATCAAATTGTTCAGGTTTCCTTTCAAAATTTCCCATTGGCCTCCTTGGATTCATGTTTTGGTTTTGGTTCCACGGCTGGGAAGGTTGAGAAGGTATGAAAGAAGTATTTTGTGGAGGCCTGAAAGACTGAGCTTGATAAGGTGCTATTGGTCGAGGTTGAGTTTGAGTGGTGGGGGCTATCTGAGGGAACAATTGTGATGGACCATTGTAGGTAGGTCTTCCTTCTTGTTTTTGCTCGATGATGACCGCGTGAGCTTCTCCCTCTTTTCTTCTCACCAATTGGGGTTTCTTCAGGTTGTTGCTTGTCGTGGAACTTTTGCCAAACCTGCCATTTCTTAATCCATTTTCAATTCTCTCACCAATGTTAACGATGTCAGCAAAATTTGTTGATACACTCCCTATCATCCGATCGTAAAATGGATAATGCAGAGTATTGATGAACATGCTAATCATTTCTTTCTCCGACAAAGGTGGTTCCACTTCTACTGCCACTTCCCTCCATCGTTGGGCATATTCCTTGAAGGTTTCATCATTTTTCTTTATCATGTTTTGTAACTGCAATCGGTCTGGAGCTGTATCGATATTGTATTTGTAGTGTTTGATGAATGCATCTGCCAAATCTTTCCAACATCGAATACGACTTCGTTCCAAATGCATATACCAATTCAAGGCAGCCCCTGACAAGCTATCATGGAAGAAGTGAACTAATAGTTTATCGTCATGGGCGATGACTGTAAGCTCCAGAACCCTTCTGAGAGAATTAGACATAATTCTCTTAGAGTTATGAAAGTTTTAATGATAACAAGGTAAGCCATAAGTATAAAAATTTTTACTTAAGGTTTTGCTAATATGTGCGCTAAGTGTCTCAGAAAGCTTTAAATTATTGCAATACCATGAGTAAAGACCAAGACAAAACATCAAGTAGCCTCGAGATCAATTGATAAAATCATAGCGCCAAAGATATCAGAAAGGATGTCTCAGAAGCGCAGAAGGTGAAAACATGTTTCTGAGGAAAGAACACTGTCGCCTCAGAAGACCTTGCGACTAGTAGTTCTCAGAAGGGTCTTTCCTCAGAAGGTTCGCCTCAGAAGTCCGTACAACTCTTAGAAAGTTGGACTCAGAAGCAACCAAGTGTCTGGACTCAAGGGATCGCAAGCAGTCTCAGAAAGCTCGCTACAACAAGCTAAGGAAGTGGGAACACGCGCACTGTGCAGCTCTGAAAAGTTCCTCATTTCGCGCTGACTGTAGCAGGGAGCCGTTCCGAGAAGGACACAGCCACATCAGCAAAGAGAAACTTCAAATTCGTGGCTCATTAACGCCTATAAATATGAGATCAAATTACAGAGTTAATCGACGAAACTTTAGCGCAAAAAATTCTTAAACAAACTGAGCAAAAACTCTGTCAACTTGAAATCATATTTCAAACTTGAATTTTTCTCAGAAAGACAATTTTTCAAAAGTTGTTTTTCGAACTTTGCTAAAATCTTCTAGTTCATTATTGGTGTAAATCCTTACCTTGTGTAAGTTATTTCTAGAAGTCTACTAAGTGTAAAACTAGGTTTGTAACTTAGTCTTGGTAGTTGTTTTCGATCAAAACCAACTTTCAAAAACACTAAGTCCTTCTTTGTGTGAAGGCAGCTTTAAGTCTTCTGGTGTTTGAGGAAAAGTTCGAAGTCCTTAAGTGATTAAGGCAAGGAAGTCCTCGGTTGTGAGGCAAGGAAGTCCTTAAGTGATTAAGGCAAGTAAGTCCTCGGTTGTGAGGCAAGGAAGTCCTTAAGTGATTAAGGCAAGGAAGTCCTTAAGTGATTAAGGCAAGGAAGTCCTCTAGTGTTGGAGGCAAGGAAATCCACTTCGGGTTGTGAAGTGGTAGAAGTCCTTTACTTGGTAAAGGCATTGTTGTCTGGGAAGGCACTTTAAGTAGAATATCCAAGAACTCTCAACTGAAGGTTGAGGACTGGAGTAGGTTGGTTATAACCGAACCAGTATAAAATTCTTTGTGTTAAGCTTTTCTCCCTTACTCTTTACTTGCATAAATCTTTGAGAAAAACTCTACCACGATTTTAATTAAGAGGTCTCGTGAAAACTTTATTGATTAAAATCAGAAAGCGTTTAAGAAACTCTAACTTAAAGTCATTCTCTTAAAACTGCTCAGAAAGGAACTTTCTCAGAAAGATTAAGTTCTCATAAACCTAATCTTCTCAGAAAGCAATTTCTGCTGCAAACTCTTAAATCTACCTTCTGAGTAAAAACAGCTTTCTAAGTAAAAGTTTTAAGAAGTAATTTTTAAAATTTGCACGATTCAACCCCCCCTTCTCGTGCACACATACACTTTCAATTGGCATCAGAGCTCGGTCCTTAAGGGGTTGAGCACTTCGCAGTGTCAAGGAAAAAGATCCACGAAGGGAAATATGGATTCACCAGCTGCATTCATATCAGATGGGGCCTCAATAAGCAGACCTCCGATGTTTCTCGGAGACAGATTCGACTACTGGCGTGACAGGATGACGCTATTCATCAAGCACACCAGTCTGGACTTATGGGATAGGATCGAGAATGGAGACTATCAGCCTCTGCAGACAATTACAGAGGAGGTTGTAGTTGCAACAGACGCTGAGCCAGGAGTGGCACCTCCAGCACTCAGAACCTATACAAGACGAGTCCCTAAGGACGAATGGACTCAACAGATGAAGGAGAAGATACAACTCAACTTCAAAGCCAAGTATATTCTCCTCTGTGCTTTACCCAAGGTAGAATATGACAAAATTGTGTCATGTGATACTGCACAAGAGATTTGGGAAAGACTTCATATGCTGCACGAAGGTAATGACGAAGTCAAGGAAACGAAAATCTCAATGCTCGTACACAAATACGAGTCCTTTAGCATGCAGCCTGAGGAAACTATTGACAACATGTCAATAAGATTTCTCCATATCATCAACCAGCTGAAAGTCTTGGGAAAGACTTATTCAAACGCTGAGATGGTAAGAAAAATCCTCAGAAGCCTTTCTGCAAAATGGCGTCCTAAGGTCACAGCAATCCAGGAAGCCAAGGATCTAAACCAGCTGGGTTTGGATGTACTATTTGGTTCGCTCAGAACGCATGAGATCGAACTGGAAGGGTTGCTCGGAGGACCATCCGCTTCCTCCAGACCTCAGAAGGGACTGGCTCTGAACAGTCAAGTCAGAAAGTCTTCCAATGCTTTCAAAGCTGAAGAAGCTTCTGAGTCTGACAATGATGAAGGCTCAGAATCTGACGACGAAGACATCTCTCTCCTAGTAAAGAAAATGAAGAAAGCCTGGAGAAAGAGACCAAACAAAGGCAAGGAATTCACTCCTAAGAAAGGAAAGTCAAAGCCTTCAGATGCCACATGCTTTGGATGTGGAGAAAAAGGCCACTTCAAGACGGAGTGTCCACAAAACAAAGGGAAGAAGAAATTCATTCCCAGAAGGAAAAAGAAGGCAATGGCTGCAACCTGGAGTGATTCAGAAGAGGAAGCTTATGAAGCAGCAAGTGAGGAAGAAGAAGCTAATGTTTGCTTCATGGCAGGAACTAACTACATTCTGGAAACAGAATCTGAGTCAGAAGAGGTACCAAATTCTCCTCCTCTTTCATATTCATACGATGAACTCTCAGAACTTTATTATGATCTTCTGAAAGACTCAAACGAGTTAGCTAACAGTTTCAGCGATCTCAAAAAATCTTTTAAAAATTTAGAAGCTGAAAATGTAAGACTAACTCAAGAAGTTCAGAACCTAAGGCTTGAGAGAGACGACTTCAAAGGTAGATACCTTGGAAGTCATGACCTGTATCAAGCATTAGAAAATTTGTCTTCAATCACAGTAGAGAAGGCTGAAAAGGCCATGATCGAACTGCAAAAGACAAATGAACTTCTAACCTCTGACTTAGTTAAGATGGTAAATGGTGAAAAGATGCTAAGTCTTTTGCTTGGGGGTCAAAGACCCTATAAAGACAAAAGCGGTCTTGGATATGAAGAAGTCTTTGAACCACATGATCTTGATCCATTCTTAACTAAGTCACCCCGCATGTGCATTGCATGTTTTAAGAGTGGTCATGGTTCTGAAAAATGCCCTATGTTGGAAAAAGGAAAAATCTCTAAGCCTCAGAAGGCTAAGAAGAAAACTCAGAAAGCAAAGCCTTCTAAGAAGACTAACCAATCTCAGAAGGGTAAAACTTCTCAGAAAGCAAGTGCTTCTGAAAAGGGCAAACAAAAGGTTTCTGACTCTCATAACCATAACCCTTCTAAGAAAAGAAGGCAAAAGTCCAAGAAAGCTAACAAGCAAGGACCCAACAAAGATGGGTACCTAAATCTGTTAACTTTGTGACTGCAGGTACATCATCAAGCGCTGCTCCACCACCACGATGAGCAGTGGTACCTTGACAGTGGCTGCTCGAGGCACATGACTGAAGCAAGCACTGGTTCAGAAGCTCAAGCCCAAGAAAGGCGGAACAGTTCGATTTGGTGATGGCGCTAAGGGAAGAGTCACTGCAATAGGAGATGTTGGTAAGGATTCCTCTCACCAATCTCAGATGTACTTTTGGTCGATGGCTTAACTCACAATCTATTAAGCATTAGTCATTTTGTGACAAAGGCTTAAAGGTTGAGTTTATGCCAAGTATTGTCATGTGATTAATCTCACAATGACAAGATCGTTCTGGAAGGAAACGTGTTGGTAACATCTATGTTATCCATCTGGATGATCTAAAGGATCAAAACGTGGAGTGCCTTGTCTCTGTCCAAGAAGACAAATGGCTATGGCATAAGAAACTTGGTCATGCCATATGAGACTTCTTTCTGAACTCTCTCAGAAAGGACTTGTAAAGGCCTTCCATCATTAAGTATCAGAAGGATGCAACCTGCGACTTCTGTGAAAGAGGGAACAGACCAAGGCTTCCTTTCCCAGTAAAAGTGTATTTCTACTCAGAACCACTGGAACTGCTCCACATGGATCTCTTTAGACCACCAGAACGGCTTCCCTTTCTGGAAACGCTATGGTCTTGTCATAGTGGATGATTACTCCAGATTCACTTGGGTTTTCTTTCTAGCCTCTAAGGAGAAACTTTTGAGAAGTTCAAGCATTTGCGAAAAGAGTTTCAACAGAAAGGATTCGCACATTCATACCATAAGATCGATCATGGTGGTGAATTTGAGATCATGCTTTCGAAAATTTTTGTGAAATCTGGGCATTGCTCACGAATTCTCATCTCCCAGAACTCCTCACAAATGGAGTGGCTGAGAGAAGAATCGAAGCATTCAGAGATGGCAGAACAATGCTCTTAGAAAGAGGACTTTCAAAAGGTTTCTGGGCTGAAGCAGTTAACACTTCATGCTACATTCAGAATCGAGTCTTTCTGAGACCAATTCTGAAAGACTCCTTACGAGCTATGGAAGAATAAAATACCAACATTTCTTATTCCATGTATTTGGTTCTTCTTGTTTTATTCTCACACAAGGACAAACTCTCTAAGTTGATCCTAAGTCCGATGATGGATGCTTCCTAGGATACTCATCAGTCTCTAAAGCTTACAGAGTATATAACAAAGGAGTAAATGTGTTGAAGAGACATCCATATTAAGTTCAAAGAACTTAGTAAGGACATGTCTCAGAAAGATGCAGACTTAGAAGATGAGTTGAGAAACTCACATCTCCTCTGAGAAAGCCAAAAAGAAAATTCTTATAGATGATGAGACTAATTTCCAACCCATGGAACAACACTCCATCTAAAGAAAATCTAGTAGCATCATCGAAGCTCCAGAACCTAGAGAATCTACTTCTCCAAATTCAATGGAACTTAGATTCTCAGAAGGTCAGCTTCTGATGACTCAGAAGAAACCTTCTGTGTCTCCTTCTCAGAACCCTACTCCTAAAGGGTTAGAGGTTCAAGAGACTTGAAGAACGTCTCTCAGAATGAAGTCTTGGGTGATCCAGAACGTGGCGTAAGAACCAGAAGAACTACACAAATCTTGCTATGGTTTCTGAACTTGAACCAGACTCCATAGAAGAGGCGTTAGATAATCCTAGCTGGGTAAATGCCATGCAGGATGAACTTGACCAATTCGAGAGAAATCAAGTTTGGAAACTAACTCAGAAACCCAAGGCAAGAGTGTCATTGGGACTAAATGGGTGTTTCGAAACAAACTTGATGAAAACGGTCAGTCGTGAGAACAAGGCCAGATTGGTTGCTCAAGGGTACAACCAACAAGAGGGATAGACTACGATGAACTTTTGCTCCAGTCGCAAGATTGGAAGCTATCAGAATGTTGCTAGCTTTTGCTGCACACAAAGGTTTCAAACTCTATCAGATGGACGTTAGTCTGCCTTCTTGAATGGATACCTTCTGAGGAAGTTTATGTAAAACAACCTCCTGGTTTGTGAATGATGCATTCCCGGATCACGTATTTAAGCTTACAAAGGCTCTTATGGTCTGAAACAAGCTCCAAGAGCTTGGTACGATAGATTGAGCTCTTTCCTGCTTAAAAACGGATTCTCAAGAGGGAAAGTGGACACAACTCTCTTACACTCTCAGAAGACTCTGGCTTCTTGATTGTCCAGATTTATGTTGATGACATAATATTTGGCGCAACCAATGAATGCCTTTGCAAAGAATTCTCCAAGCTTATGCAAGGTGAATTCGAGATGAGCATGATGGGAGAATTAAAATTCTTCCTAGGATTGCAAATTAAGCAAGAGTCAGAAGGGACAGTTATCCACCAAGAGAAGTATACCAAAGAACTTCTGAGGAAGTTTCTGATGGATAAGGCCAAACCCATGAGCACTCCCATGCATCCCTCTCAAGTAATTGACTTGGATGAAGATGGTGAGAAAGTCTCAGAAAGTAACTATCGAGGGATGATTGGCTCACTTCTCTACTTAACTGCCTCCAGACCAGATATTCAACTTAGTGTTGGGATCTGTGCTAGATTCCAGTCTAAGCCTAAGCAATCACATTTAACTGCGGTTAAACGAATTCTACGATATTTAAGTGGAACTACTAATCTTGGTCTTTGGTACGAGAAAGGTTGTTCTTCTGATGTTGTAGGATATTGTGATGCTGACTACGCTGGAGATAGAATCGATCGCAAAAGCACAAGTGGCTGCTGCTGCTTCTTTGGAAAGTGCTTAATCACTTAGTCTTGTAAGAAGCAAAATACGATCGCCTTATCAACTGCTGAAGCTGAATATGTGTCTGCTGCAAACTGCTGTTCTCAGATGCTCTAGATTAAGAATCAGCTACTTGATTATCAATTAAGGTACACCAAAATTCCTATCCTTTGTGATAATACAAGTGCTATCAACTTAGCTAAGAATCCTATTCAGCATTCTCGATCCAAGCACATTGATATAAACATCATTTTATTCGGGATCATGTGCAAAAAGGCGACATTGAACTCAAATTTGTGAATACTGAGGATCAAATCTCAGATATATTTACAAAGCCTTTACCCGAGGATCGTTTCAATGTTCTGAAAGGACTTCTTAATCTAAGACGTTTCTAAGTACTTTGAAATTAAAAACTTTTTCTTAGAAACCCCCTTAGTCCTAGTTTAGACTCTGAGACAAACAATAGAACTAAGCTTCTGAGCTAGAAGTAAAACACAGAAAACTCTATCTGAGAAAAATTGTTCTC
>CM024267.1:19952073-20128182 GCA_013621005.1 Aeschynomene evenia
ATAAACAAAAACCAAGCGCGCATGCGCTGCTCGCAGCCACCATACGCGCATATAATACATATATATATAATAGAACCATAATAATAATAATAAGGCACAAAAATTTCTAATGGGAAAAACGACCATCACATTAATCTCATAAAATCATTATCAATATGCATGAAAATAGAATGTTAAACCCCTACCTCTCGTAGACCTCCTATGCTATGCGTAAAGACACCCTTTCCTTCTCACTTTCTCTCTAGCCCACGAACGGTACAAAGATGGCTTCTTTCAAAAATGGAAACGGTAGAAGTGTTCTATTTGGTGAGAGGATCAAGAATATGTGATTTGTTTTGTGATTGAGTGAGAATTGGTATGGATTTGGGGTTGTGGAATGGTTATGATTTTGGTTTTTGAGAGAGAGAGTGGAATGGAGGCACAAGGATTGATGGAGGCTACCAAGAGTATTTTGGAAATTAGGTTTTCTTAGTGGAGGCATTGATGGGTATTATATAGAGGTGTTGTGGGGCCCACCCGTTACTAAAAAAAATACTAAATATTCTAAACATCCCAAATAATACTACAATGCCCAACTAACTTTCAAATCTTTAAACATAAATTAAAAATACACATATAGGCACACAAAGAAAATAAATAAATAACATATAACACTTTAATAAGGAGAAATTTATCCACTCTAACCCAATTAAATTCCAACAAGGTCAATTACCCTTAATTTCACTTAATTAGAACCTAATAAAAATCGGGTTACATTTCTCCCCTCCTTAGAAAGAATTTCGTCCTCGAAATTCGACACTTCTAAGACAAGAACAAAACATGACATATCAGCTCTTACCCTCGCGGAGACTCGAGGGAAGTCCACACACAAGCAGCTTACCCGAACAAACAGGTTATGCGAAAACTAGACCACGTTGGCTGTCATACATAAAAGGACCAACTCAACTTTTTGGTTAGGGCCAATCTGGCCAAAACGCGAAACCACTTTTGTTCGTTTATCAAAATCCAAAACAAACTTTGCTTTTAAATCATATAAAACAAACAGTTTTGGAAGTAAATTATTTCCAAATCATAAACACGTTCATGGGTGATAAGACTTTTCTACGTGCAAAACTGTAGACCGAAAAGAAAATCATTTGGGGTAAGTTTTAAATAAGACAAGTTTTGAGAGAGATAGGTTCCCAATGTCAAACTAAGTCACAGGAAACCACCTAGACGTGGGAAACAAGTTCAAGAGCAAAAACATATGCTTGTATAAATATAAGGACAACTGCAATACATTTTCCAGGATAAAGACACGATCCCACCACCTTACATGACAAGTTGATGCTTACGTTCCTAGGGTCCAAGATCCAACACCAATGTTTTCCTCGAGAAGCTTCATCTCTATTTTCAAAACATCTTAGGAAATTTTTGAAAACCCAAGTTAATTCCCATTTCCTAGTAGTTCAAAACACGTTTACTTCATTTTCAAAACTAATCATAAAGCTCGAAACCTTTTCGCTTTGCAATTAAAGGCAATTCTAGAGTCTCAAAATAGACTCTAGGTTTCTCACATCCATTCTAATGAAAACATATTACATTTACTCCTACGGCCTTTAATCACATAAGTTTTCACAAGACCTATTAGGAAATCGCTTTCGAAAACTTCATTCAAGTTATATTATACTGTTACTTCATAAACCATCTACCCATGCCCAAAACACACTACCTTAATAGTCACAAAAACCAGGAAAGCATGTCGGACCCTACGACTCATAATCACAACCGACACAGTAAGAGATCCCCAAGGTATTTTCAACCACCACAAAACAATTTTCAAGTTCACAACTAAATGATTTGTGAAAAGATCCTTAAGGAACTCCATACCTTAAGGTCGATGGGGTATGGAATCATTTTCTAAAGCCAAAGTTGAAAACAAAACATCATTTTAATAAATTTTCACAATAACTTGAAAACAAGAACAAAAGAAAAGGTGTAAACATCTTCGACGTACATCCAAAGCCACTAGGAGGAATGTGCTTATGATGATATGATGGGGTATGGTAGAACTAACTCTCTCATGGCTCCTCAACGATTCTATTAGGCCTTACTAACGACACACGTAATAGGGAAAGCTCTTTCTTAACACTTAACGGTAGAAGTATTCTGTTTGGGAGACTAATGTATTCTAAGGTTGGATAGAGTTGGGACATATGTGGTGGCTTATAGTGATAGGTATCATGTGGGTACGTATGTGAGTAGCCAAACAGTTTCCTGAGAAGAAGTAGGCTATATTTAGGGAGTGTGATCTCTCTCTCTAGGGTCGTGCGAACGGTGTGGATAGGGAAGAGTTCCTCCTCAACTTAGAGTACTAGGAGGGTAGTGTCTTGGAAATTCGGAGTGAAACGGAACAGAACGTGGTCAAGTGATATCTTTGGTAGTTGGCAGTGACAGGAACCTAATAATGATGCAAGGGCTCATATGTTTTAATGTACGAGGGAGGGTACCTAGATGCGTAAAGGTTTACATCTGTCAATATATGTGAGGACGTAAGGTATCCCCAAAAGGAAAAAGGGTTCAACTAGAAGGACATGATCATTCCTAAGAGTTATCCCATCGTGGCTGTGAAAGAGGCCGAAGCAAAACCACTCTTGTTTATTGAAATCGATTCGCCAAACATCTTTTCGAAAACATGGGTTGAAAACAAGTTGGAAAAACAGGTCTTTTCGTTCACGTGTAAAATCCTTTTCGAAAACATTTTTCACTTTATTTTCTAAACAAAACAAGGGTGTGATTAACACACAGGAAAACATGTGGAGGCCAATATTAACCAGAGGTGAGTAACCATCCATGGTTAACTAGCCAAGGCAGTCATCTCTTAGCCAGGGTCAACTATCCTTAACAGACCTTGACTAGACCTTAACTAAACTACATGTAGTTCAGCTTCAGGCCTAGACATGCATCACGCAATTTCCACCGTACTCACGTACTAAATGGGTTCCAAACAATGATGATTAAGGCTAGTCATCACCGTAACAAACAAGAGCAAACTGCATATAAGCCACATACTCAAAATAAAAGGCTTACCCCTGGTAAGATTATCTGACCGCTCCGTATCCTCTGCACTGACCGTGAACACGCGACCCTGATGTTGTGGCCTCGAGGAAGAAGAAGGTCGTGGATTGGTACCTCTGCAATCCTTGACATAATGGCCTGGCTGACCGCAGCGATAACAGATGTCCTGGCCGAAACGACAAGCCCCAGAGTGAAGCTTGCCACACGTGGCGCATCGCGGTATGGTGGGCAACGCCCGAGGTGCTGCTGCCACCGGGCGCTGCTGCTGTTGTGGCCGAGGCTGGGGCTGGGTCCTAGGTGACGGACCATAAGGCTGGTAGCGAGCAGGGGCGGCGTGGCTAGTCTGCTGAGGTGTCGCACCCCTACTCTGAGTCTCGACCCTCTGTGGAGCCACTGGACGGCTCGTCTCCTCTACTATCCTGCAGGTGTCGACCATCTCGAAGTACTCCTTGATCTTCATGTGTTTCACCATCCTCTTGATGTCGTGCCTCAGACCGGAGCAATACTTCATGCATTTCCACGACTCCTTGGGATTCTCCTGGTAGATCTCAGAGAACCGAATCAGCTCCTCGAACTTTGCCGTGTACTCTGGCACCGTCATGTTCCCCTGGTGAAGGCTGAGGAACTCCAGCTCCTTCTCCTGGCGAACCGACTCAGGAAGTACTTCTCATAGAACATGCTCTTGAACATGTCCCATGAGATAGGAACACCCGCCGCATCATGAGTGCGACGTGCATCGGCCCACCAAGCACGAGCCTCCATCTGAAGCATGAAGGCCGCAAACCGAGTCTTCTGGACCTCGGAACACCGAACCACAGAGAAGATGTCTTCTATACCCCTGAGCCAATCCTCGGCCTCAGAAGGGTTGGTAGTGCCGAGAAATGGGGAAGGATTCGCCCTCTTGAACTCAGAAAAACGGGCATTCTCTGCATCCATACCGTAGGCTGCACTGTCTGCTGAATGAGAGTGGGCTGCTGCGTCATATGATCCACCATGCGGTGCATGGCTCTGGCCATTTCCATGAAAGCCTCAGGAGTCACCACCGTTCTCCGGTCCTGCCTCTTCGTGGTCTTCAACGTCATCCCTATTACGTCTGCTAGGTGCCATGTCCCTGTGCATACGAAACAATAAACATCGAGTTGATCAGGCTCCATATCATGTTAGTATGCTCAGTTACACTGACAATCAAGCAATACGATCACGCACCTCAACACTAAACTAACATACATACGAGGTTTTATGCATGACATAACTACCGTACATGCAACAATAGCATAACAGGTCCATTACCCAAGCCCTGTAGGATAGACCTTCTCTGATACCAAAATGTAACCCCCTACTAGATAGCCCTTAATGCTTAAGTCATTTTAGGCTATTTCATAAGGGTCACTCTCTGTTATCATGTTCTATTCTTTACTTTAAAATATATACGCGGAAAATAGGCGGGAGTAAAATTTTCGCAATTTGTTTACGATATAAAAATAAGGGCTTTGCGAAGTACATAATCAATAAATAATAAGCCATGCCAAGATATAAACTGAATAGTCTATCAAATAAATAACTCCCAACAATCAATGAACACACAAGGAATAAATATTAGGCTTTACCCCATAAGCCAAAGGCAATGACTTATGAGACTCCACCATAAATACATGTCAAATAAATAGCTACCGGCTAACATAAGTCCGGACTTGAAATAAATAACTCAAACAACTAAAATGAATCCATAACCGAAATGCAAATCAATGTATGTAGGTTTATAAAGCGGAGGACTGAAAAATAAACTAAGGCTGGGCCTGCTCCTCGCTAGCTCCATGGTCCTGCTCTGTCTGCTCCTCTATAATATGGGGGAAAAACATAGGGTGAGCACTGGGAAGTGACTCAGTAGAGGAAGCCGCCCCGGGTTTAATTATAAAATGAGTGGAGCATGAATGAGTTCATTTCAGATATAAGTTTAAAACAATCTTTTCCCAGAACGTCTTACCTAAGTGCGTCTTGTTCATTTTATTTAATACATATAACATAGCATAATTAAAGGTCTCTGTGTGGTGTACTCTGTGCTTCGAAATATCAGTAAGGGAAAGAATATATCATAACATCCTAAATAACTTTAGTTCTCTTAAACTTTAATCTTGCATTAATCTTTGGCCTGTGCCCGCCCTCCTATAACCTCCACTACACCGACCCCTAGGCATGAGCTCATCCTAAACTTATGGGGAGAGGGGGGAATATCACCTTCCCTTAACAATGAGGTTGTAATGCCGAGGTTGCCATCCCTCCCTTAACAACTCTCACTGTAATGCCGAAGGCTACAACGTTTTATCTTGGTATTTCACCTTCCCTTAACAATGAGGCTGTAATGTCGAGGTTGTTATTCCTCCCTTAACAACTCTCATTGTAATGCCGAAGGCTACTGCACCTTACTTTAACTTTCTGTTACATCTTAAACATGTACATAACACTATATCGTAATATCATAACTTAACATTACTTCATAGCATTTAAACACACATACAATTCATAACATTACATAATGAACATACACAAATCATACGTAACATATATTATCATATAATCGTACTTTTATATTACAATAATGTATAAACATATTTTACAGCTTATATAATCATATATAAATCATGCATAAATCATATATATATCTTATTCACTTCTAACGTTGTCTTATGTAATGTTATCCTTAATTATTCTCACTATTATCTTTACTATCATTATTAATACTATTATCATTACATATCATATATTATACACGTTGTTGTTCTTACTGTATTATTCTTTTATTATTATTAGGGTTAATATTTTATTATTATCTTCCCTATTAATATTACTATCATTATCATATTATTATTATTTCTACTTGTTACCTACCTATTATTAACTCATATACATGCTAATAGGTATAAGTTTATGTAATAATAATATGTAATAGTAATATACACACAGATAAACTGTCTTTTATTTATTTTTATATATATATATAAACAAAAACCAAGCGCGCATGCGCTGCTCGCAGCCACCATACGCGCATATATATACATATATATATATAGAACCATAATAATAATAATAAGGCACAAAAATTTCTAATGGGAAAAACGACCATCACATTAATCTCATAAAATCATTATCAATATGCATGAAAATAGAATGTCTAAACCCCTACCTCTCGTAGACCTCCTATGCTATGCGTAGAGACACCCCTTTCCTTCTCACTTTCTCTCTAGCCCCACGAACGGTACAAAGATGGCTTCTTTCAAAAATGGAAACGGTAGAAGTGTTCTATTTGGTGAGAGGATCAAGAATATGTGATTTGTTTTGTGATTGAGTGAGAATTGGTATGGATTTGGGGTTGTGGAATGGTTATGATTTTTGGTTTTTGAGAGAGTGAGAGAGTGTGGAATGGAGGCACAAGGATTGATGGAGGCTACCAAGAGTATTTTTGGAAATTAGGTTTTCTTAGTGGAGGCATTGATGGGTATTATATAGAGGTGTTGTGGGGCCCACCCGTTACTAAAAAAATACTAAATATTCTAAAACATCCCAAATAATACTACAATGCCCAACTAACTTTCAAATCTTTAAACATAAATTAAAAATACACATATAGGCACACAAAGAAAATAAAATAAATAACATATAACACTTTAATAAGGAGAAATTTATCCACTCTAACCCAATTAAATTCCAACCAAGGTCAATTACCCTTAATTTCACTTAATTAGAACCTAATAAAAATCGGGGTGTTACAGTTACCAAAAGTAACGACTATCTCAGAAGCTAAGGATCTAAAAACTTTGAAGTTTGATGCTTTAATCGGGTCTTTAAAAGTTCATGAAATAGAATTGCAAAATATTGCTAGCACTAACAATTTCAGGGATAACACGGCTCTTAAAGTCTCCAAGAGGAAAAAGAAGAAAAAGGCTTTGATTCTTAAGGAAGACTCTGAGTCAGAATCTGAAGAGGATGGCTCTGAAGATGACTTGGAAATTGATCCAGAACAAGTAGCATTGTTCATCAAGAAGTTCATAAGGATGTTTAGAAAAGGAAGCTCAAGCAAAAAGAATCCTAACACCTTCAAGAAAGACAAATCAAAATCGGATCAAGTCATTTGTTATCAGTGTGATGAAAAGGGACACATCAAACCCGATTGCCCAAAGCTGAAAGAAACATCATCAAAGAATAAAGGGAAAAAGAAAGCTTACAAAGCTACACTTAGTGATGATGATGATTCTGAGGATGAAGAAGAAGTTTCGAACATGTGTTTCATGGCAGATTATTGTTCAGAAAGTGAAACTTCAGAGGATGAAGACAATGAGGTAACCTTTGATGAACTCGCGTCTAATTTTAATCTTCTTTTAAATACTTATGAGAAACTTCAGATTAATCATAAAAAGGTTTTTAAAAAGTTTTCTGAAGTAAAACAAGATTTAGATTATCAAAAGCAAATCAATTCTGAAATAAGTATTGATTTAGAAAAGTTCAGAAGCACCAACTCAAAATCGAGTATTAACTTTTCTGAGGAAGAAAATGATTTAGAAAAACTCAGAAAAATTAATTCGGATCTTGAGAGGGATTTAGAAAGATTAAGAGATGTTAATGATCTTTTGAGGTTTGAAAAAATCGATTTGGAAAACGATATTAGCATTCTTAAGAATTCTAAAGAAGCTTAAGAAGCTACCGAAGCTTTTGACACCTCAGATTCTGAAAATGGATCAGATTCTGAAGCAGACTCAGAAACTAAGAGGTTTTCTGAAAAGTGCAATGATCTTTTAAAAACCAATATTCTTTTGAGAAAGGATTTGGAAAAGTTTGTTAATGGTACTAAAAATCTTGAAATGATTTTAGGATCACAAACAACTTATTTTGATAAAAATGGTATTGGTTATATTCCAGAAAGCAAGTTTGCCAAACATAAAAAGTCTTTTAGGAAAACTTTCAAAAAGGCAAAGTGTTTTTACTGCTACAAAACCAATCATGTTTCTGATGAGTGCTGGTTATATAAATCCAAAGGAAAGTATGATTCTCACATCAGAAATCCAAAGAAAACTAACAACAAAGGATCCAATAAACTTTGTATACCTAAAGCTCATTTGAAATTATTTGCAGAAATGCTTGAAAACCAAAACCATGGATCTGAAGAGATGGTATGTAGACTCTGGATGTTCCAGACACATGACTGGACAAAAAGAGTATTTCATTCAACTTAGACAAAAGGACAAAGGTCAAGTAAAATTTGCCGATGGTACATGTGCTCAAGTAAAAGGTATTGGTGATGTTGGTAAGACATCAAAACATGTTATTAGCAATGTATTATTGGTAGATAAGCTCACACACAACTTGTTGAGTGTAAGCCAATTTTGTGATCTTAATTTGAATGTTCTTTTCGATAAATATAAGGTTCAAGTATTTGATCCTATTAATAATTCGGTCAAATTTAGAGCACATAGGATAGGCAACACATATGTTTTATATTTGGATGATTTAGATTCTCAGAATCTAAATTGTTTATTATCTTTGGTTGATGACAAATGGTTGTGGCATAGAAAGCTAGGCCATATCAACATGACATTGATTTCTGAAATCTCTACCAAAGACCTTGTAAGAGGGTTACCTAAGATTCTCTATACCAAGAATAAAACTTGTGATGAGTGTGAAAGAGGAAAGCAAGTAAAAACCTCATTCAAACACATTGCAGATGTTGCTACTAAAAGGCCTCTAGAGCTATTGCACATGGATCTCTTGGTCCATCTAGAACAACTAGTCTAGGAGGAAAGAAATATGTGTTTGTAATTGTTGATGATTACTCAAGGTTTTTCTGGATTTTCTTTCTAAGATCAAAGGATGAAACATTTGAAAAATTCAAAGTGTTTCTCAAAAGGATTCAAAATGAAAAGGGTTACAAAGTTTCGACCATTAAAAGTGATAATGGAGGAGAATTTGTAAATCATTTATTTAGAAACTTTTGTGAGGAATATGGTATATTTCATACTTTTTCTAATCCTAGAACTCCTCAAAAAAATAGAGTTGTAGAAAGAAAAAATAGAAGTATACAAGAGATGGCTAGAACCATGATGTTAGAAAGAAAAGTGGCAAAACATTTTTGGGCAGAGGCTGTAAATACGACTTGTTATGTTCAAAATAGAGTGTTCATTAGACCTTTTCTAAAGAAAACTCCATACGAGTTATGGTTCAACAAAAAACCTACAATTTCTTATTTTCATGTATTCGGTTGTGATTGTTTTATATTGAATACAAAAGATAATTTGGACAAGTTTGAAGCCAGATCTGATAATGCTATATTCTTAGGATATTCTTTGAATTCTAAAGCTTTTAGAGTATATAACAAAAGGACTCTTACTGTGGAAGAATCCATACACATAACCTTCAAAGAATTTTCAAGAGATTTTGCAGGATCTGAGGGTGACAATGAAGTAAGAGAATTTGAGGGAGGTCAGAATCTGAACTCAGAAGCTACTCGGATTCATACTTCAGAAGCTGCTGAGATACATACTTCAGAAGCTACGCGGTATGGCACCTCAGAAGCTACGCAGTGTGGCACTTCAGAAGCTGCACAGAATGGCACTTCAGAAGCTGCACATAGTGGTACCTCAGAAGCTATGCAGAATCATAGTTCATAAACTACTCGGAGGCAAATTCTAGAAGCTCATGCTTCTGATATAAATGTGTTAACTTCAAACCAATTATCTTATGATATTTCTTCTGAAAATATAACCAGAGGCAAAAATGAGTTAAAATCCCTTGATCAAAATCTAATAATTGGTGAAACTTTACATGGTGTTAGAACTAGGAGATCACTTACTGCTTTTGTGTCTCTAGTGGAACCCGATTCTGTTTCTGATGCCTTAAATTATAGATATTGGTTAGATGCTATGAGAGAGGAACTAGAACAGTTTGATAAAAACAAAGTATGGTTCTTAGTTGAGAAACCGAAAGGAAAAACAGTGATAGGCACTAGATGGATCTTTAGAAACAAATTAGATCAACATGGTGAAGTGGTGAGAAACAAGGCTAGATTAGTGGCTCAGGGATATACACAGTAAGAGGGTATAGATTATGATGAGACTTATGCTCTTGTTTCTAGGATAGAAGCTATTCGCATTTTATTATCCTTTGCTTGCTATAAAAACTTCATTTTGTATCAAATGGATGTTAAATCAGTCTTCTTAAATGGTTACATTTCCGAAGAAGTATATGTTAAACAACCCCCTGGATTTGAAAATGAAAAGTATCAAAATCATGTTTTCAAATTAACAAAGGCTTTATATGGTTTGAAACAAGCTCCAAGAGCTTGGTATGAAAGATTAAGTTCTTTTCTAATGAAAAATGGTTTTAGAAGAGGCTTAGTGGATAGTACTTTATTCACCTTACATAAAGAAAAGCATTTGTTAATTGTACAAATTTATGTGGATGATATTATTTAATTTTTGGTTCAACTAACACAAGTCTTTGTGAGTATTTTTCTAAGTTGATGAAACAGGAATTTGAAATGAGTATGATGGGAGAACTCAGATTCTTCTTGGGACTTCAGATTCAACAACTAGAAAAGGGTATATTCATTCATCAATCTAAATATTGTAATGAATTGTTGAAAAAGTACAATATGCTAGATTGTAAGTCTTTGTCTACACCTATTCACCCCTCACAATCACTTGACCATGATGAAAATGAAGAGAGTGTTAATGAATCTGAATATAGAGGCATGATAGGTTCTTTGCTTTACTTAACATCAAGTGGACCTGATATTAAGTTTAGTGTAGGATATTGTGCTAGATTTCAATCTAAACCAAAAGTTTCTCATTTAGGATTAGTGAAAAGGATCTTTAGATATCTTAAAGGTACTACTAATCTTGGTCTTTTCTATGAGAAAGGAGATTCTTTTGATGTCTTAGGTTACACGGATTCGGATTTTGCTGGTGATAAAATAGAAAGGAAAAGCACTTCTAGAGGATGTTGTCTTCTAGGAAACAAATTGGTAACTTGGTCATGCAATAAGCAAGAAACTGTTGCTTTGTCCACTGCCGAGGCAGAATATGTTGCGGCTTCATCAAATTGCAAACAACTCTTGTGGATCAAAAATCAATTAGAAGATTATCACTTGAGGTACAAGTCTTTACCTTTGCTTTGTGATAGTACAAGTATTATTTGCATTGCTAAAAATCCAGTATTACATTCTAGAACCAAACATATTGATATCAAACATCACTTTATTAGAGATCATGTTTTGAAAGGTGATATTGAATTAAAATTTGTTGAAACAGAACATAATTTGGCTGACATTTTTACCAAACCCTAGCTGAAGATAGATATGTATTTCTTAGAAATAAACTCAATATTATATCTATTTAAACCTTTTTGATTATGACAAAAGGGGGAGAATGATTAGATGTAATCTTTCTTCTTAGATGAATGGATATAATCTTTCTGAAAAATGTTTCAGAAAGTGGGAGTTTAGGTTCTGAGATTAGGATCTGATGATATTAGGTTCTGATGTTTCTACATATATTTTCTAATTTGAATATGTCATGTAGGGGGAGATATATATCTTTATCTTTATCATATATGAATATTATATGTAGGGGGAGATATGTTTCGATATGTTTATATATATGGTTCGGAAACTGACTGCAATATATATGGTTCAGAAACTAACATGATACATATTGTATATTGTGTTATATTTGATATTATCATATATGGTTCTGAAAGTATTTTTGAAAAGTGTTTTCGAAACTCTACATCAATGCTACGTTTTCATTTTAAAAATTTGAGAAAGCATTGAAAGATTACATGAGTTTTGTCACCATAAAAAAGGGGGAGATTGTTAATGTAAATCCTGTTTTGGTTTTGATAATAACAAAACTAATGTAACTTTATGAGTTTACATTGAGAAGCTACGGTGGATGCATATGTAATAGTTCAGAAGCTTTGTATATGAGAAACCACTGTGAGATTGTATTGTATATGCTTCGGTTTGTGTTATGTAATATTTGTAATTTGTAAGAGAAACATAGAGATAGGAATAGTGTTGTATTAGGTTATATAATGTATAATCATGTAATACACACTTGAGGAAGCTAGGAAGATCTTCAGAAGCTAGAAGAAAGTCTTCAGAAGCTGAAAGAATGATCAGAAGGTAGCTCAGAAGCATAACACAGAAGAATGCTCAGAAGCATGGCGCAAAAGCGTGCTCAGAAGCATGGTGCAAAAGTGTGCTCAGAAGCATGGCTCAGAAGCATGTCCTGAAGCGTGGTCAGAAGCTCAATGAGATTCTGAAATGTTGAGGAAGTGTGGTCAGAAGCTTAAAGAGGTTCTGAAGTTATTGAGAAACTCATTCAGAAACTTAATGATGTTCTGAAGGTTTAAGAAGCTACGATAGAGACTTAATAAGTTTCTAAGGGAAGATTGGTCACGTGCTGAAAAGAAAATAGAGGGAATTAGTTTTTAAATGTAATTAGTTAATTCTTATCTAATTATGTTTAATTTCCCGCCAAGAAAAGTGACCGTTGTAAAGTTGATTGTCATGAGCTCTCTATATAAGATGAGTCTCAAGTTGAAATAGATAGAACGCTAGACGTGAAGAAAAGAGAATACACAGAATCACACACGAGAGAAATCATAAGTGCAAAAAGCAGAGAGATAGAAAAATCCTCTGTAAAAGAGAGAAAAAGTGTGAGAAAAGAGAAATCTGAGAGAAGCTCAAAAACCTTTTTGAGAATAAGAGAAAAAAGAAAGTGTCTTGTGCAAATTGAGGAAGAGAAAAGAAAAGTGAAGGCTCTCAAGAAATCGGGATAAAGTCTTGATCAATTCAATCGTGCATTGGAAAGAAAGAAAGGAATTTCAGAAACTACAAAGTCTGAAATTGATCAAGCCAGAAAAGGTTTGAGATTCTTAATGATCAGAAGTTGAAATCGATCGCTCGAGGAAATTGGTTCGTAGATTTGTGTTCGAGAAGACAAGGTTCTGAGAAGTCCTCAAGGGTATACTGAGGCAGGAAATCTTCAGAAGGGGACATTCTGGAGTTGGCGAACCTGGGAAGCTTGAAAAATATATCTTGTATTGAATACCTGTGTAATCTTGGAACAAAGTCTAGTGGAACTCAATATTAAGGATTGAAGAACTGGATGTAGGCTTCATTTGCCGAACTAGTATAAAAATCGGTCTAATTCTCTTACTCTCATCTCCTTATAATTGTTTGTGTTAAGTGCATTTAATTGTTGTGATTGAATATTAATTGTTGCATGCTCAGAAACTGAGTTAAATATCTCATAAGCTGATTTGAGTACATCAGAGGCTGAGATCGTATTTGAGTGTTATTTGTTTTTCTAGAAAATATCAAGAAAATCTTTAATCAATCTAAAAGTTAAAGAAGGTTAAGAAGAAAGAATCTTTATGTGTTTAACTTTGTGATAAGTGATATTGATCATTTGGGTGTTTGAATTTGAGATAAAGAATTAAAAGAACTAACTTCAGAAGCTGTGTAGTTTACAAGAACTATCTTCAGAAGTTGTATCTTTGTTCTTCACATAATTGTTGCTTAGATTCTGAGTGTATGTGAAAGATATATCATATTACATATTGTTGATTGATTGTATTTGAAATACTAGTTCAGAAGCTAATAGGTTCTGAAGTCAGAATCTGAAGCAGAGTCTGAAACAAAGTTCAAAAGCTGAATCGGACAGTGTTCAGAAGCTGATTTTCTGAAAGAGTTATTTCCTATATTTGATTTGATTGTTTCAGAAGCTTGATATAATTTGAGTTGTGATATTTGTGATCATATTCCGCTGTGCAAAAGTTGTTAAACAAAAGATAAAAATTAATTCATTGACATATTGATTTCTGTGTATGTCGCATATGTGATTTAAGGTTCTGAGATCACAAGTTATATTTTGAATTATTTGTTTTGACTAATTCTTGACAAGTTTCAAAGACTTGATCATTCTTTGAGATTTTCAGAAAGTTGAAATATTAAGAAGCATTCGGGAAAAAGTTATACACAACCAATTCACCCCCCTCTTGGGTTGTGTGAAGCATAGCTTGGAGGTGTTTCTCAAGAGACCCTCACATCATCAGCTACCATCAAGCCCTACAATCAAGGTCCCATCTCGTTTCTTAGTTGTAGGAGTATTTGAAGGTGAGGATTCAAGAAACTCAACATTGTCACATGACTCAGATGTTATGTCCTGAAAATATTTGTTATTCTTAGCATATTATTGCATTATGATAACAATGGAATACAATATAATAGGCAAAAAAATATGTTGTTCCAATAATAAAAGTAGATTACTCACCTTGCAATTTTCAGAAGGCTCACTTGGACAAGTTGCATTATATGAACTCTCAATCATAGGTGGTACCTAAAAAGAGTGCATCACAAGATAAAATAAGTACATGAGATAGTAGCATCAACTACACTCAAGAAGAAGAGCCACTCATAGAATCTAAAATGAATTTGCGTTCAAAAGCTGCAATTAAAGTATCATCATAACAAAGCTTGGACACATGGATTACAAATGGTTCATAGGAGTTGAAATCTTGAAGCTTCACTTGGACCTTGAAGAGAAATTTCTTATTCTTGAATGCAGTAAGCTCGTCCGGTATTTCCTTTACATCACCTCCCTATTATAACAAATATGATGTGACTCACCATCGAGAAAAGTGTAATCAATTTAACTGGGAGTAAATATCAAATACATTGGTTTATACATAATACCTTGGTAGAGTGTTTGAGACGAAGGTCTGAAGCAGAAATATTTAGAAATTTTGATGCTTCACGATCAAACAATACAAAAGTGGTAGAGTCCGTGTCATCAACAACCCTTAGTCGAATACTATACCTGCATCAAACAAATAATCACATGCCATAAATAGAAGTACTACAATAAGAAATATTAAACTAATAATAAAAAGGAAAAGTCTAGAGGTACAACTAGACTAGCCAACTAGGGTGCCAACTATTTAATATTTGTCCAAAAATGTAAAATAGAAAACACTAATTTAATGCTTAATGATAATCAATCAATGTGTTATTAATCATTTAGATAACTATAATTATTATTTGATTTAAATTTGATATTGCTTAATTACAATTGGTGCAAGACAATTGATATCACATAAAATATTTGTTTGATTTATTTTTTATATTTTTTTATTATTTTTCATTTAATTATACATTGTTATGTGTGACAATTGTGTGTTACAAATAAGATTACGAGTATATTGTAAGATTTACACATGTGTAATCTGCTTTAATAAGGTATGTGTAATTTATTGTGTAATGTATGTGTAATAAGGTTCATAAGGTATGTGTAATTAGTTTTATATGGTATGTGTAATTATTTATATAAGGTATTTGTTGTATGTTTTGTACAATATGTGTAATAAGTTATATAAGATATGTGTAGTATGTTTTGTAAAATATTGGTATGTGTAATCTGCTTTAATGAGGTATGTGTAATTTATTGTGTAATATATGAAAGTGTATGTGTGCACGAAAAGGGGGGTTGAATCGTGCAAGTTTTAAAATTACTTCTTAAAACTTTTACTTAGAAAACTGTTTTTACTCAGAAGGTAGAATTAAGAGTTTGCAGCGGAAATTACTTTCTGAGAAGATTAATTTTTCTAGAACTTAGTCTTTCTGAGAAAGTTCCTTTCTGAGCAATTTTAAGAAAATGACTTTACGTTAGAATTTCTTAAACTCTTTCTGATTTTAATCAATAAAGTTTTTACGAGACTTCTTAATTAAAATCGTGGCAAAGTTTTCCTCAAAGATTTATGCAAGTAAAGAGTAAGGGAGAAAAGTTTAACACAAAGAATTTTATACTGGTTCGGTTATAACCAACCTACTCCAGTCCTCAACCTTCAGTTGAGAGTTCTTGGATATTCTTCTTAAAGTGTCTTCCCAGACAACACTGCCTTTACCAAGTAAAGGACTTCCACCACTTCACAACCCGAAGTGGATTTCCTTGCCTCACACTAGAGGACTTCCTTGCCTCCAACACTAGAGGACTTCCTTGCCTCCAACACTAGAGGACTTCTTTGCCTTAATCACTTAAGGACTTCCTTGCCTCACACTGAGGACTTCTTTGTCTTAAACACTTAAGGACTTAAACTTTGCCTCAAAAACACTTCGAGGACTTAAACTGCCTTCAAACAGCGAAGGACTTAGCGTTTTTCGGAAAGTTGTTTTTGCTTTGAAAACCAACTACTAAGATTAAGTTACAAACTTAATTTGACCCTTAGTAGACTTCTAGATTTAACTTACAATTGTAAGAATCTACACCAATACAGAACTAGAAGATTTTCGCAAAGTTGAAAGAACAATTCCGTAAAATTGTCTTTCTGAGAAAGTTCTAAGTTTTCGCAGATGATTTTCAATTCAGCAGAGTTTTTGCACGTTTAATCAAGAGTTTTTAGCGCAAGAGTTTCGTCACATTGCTCTGGAATTGAACTCATATATATAGGCATCAAAGAGCCGCGAAATTAGAAGCTTTCACTTTGCTTATGTGGTTGTGTCCTTTTCAGAACGGCTCCCTGCTACAGTCAGCGCGAAATGAGGAACTTTTCAGAACTGCACAGTGCGCGTGTTCCCACTTCCTTAGCTAGTTGTAGCGAGCTTTCTGAGACTTCTTGCGATCCCTTGAGTCCAGACCCTTGGTTGCTTCTGAGTCCAACTTTCTGAGGGTTGTACGGACTTCTGAGGCGAACCTTCTGAGGGAAGACCCTTCTGAGGACTACTAGTCGCAAGGTCTTCTGAGATCCTTCTGAGGCGACAGTGTTCTTTCCTCAGAAACATGTTTTCACCTTCTGCGCTTCTGAGACATCCTTTCTGATATCTTTTGGCGCTATGATTTTATCAATTGATCTCGAGGCTACTTGATGTTTTGTCTTGGTCTTTGCTCATGGTATTGCAATAATTTAAAGCTTTCTGAGACACTTAGCGCACATATTAGCAAAACCTTAAGTAAAATTTTTATACTTATGGCTTACCTTGTTATCATTAAAACTTTCGTTGCTCTAAGAGAATTATGCCTAATTCTCTCAGAAGGGTTCTGGAGCTTACAATATATGTGTAATAAGGTTCATAAAGTATGTGTAATTAGTTTTATATGATATGTGTAATTAGTTATATAAGGTATTTGTTGTATGTTTTGTACAATATGTGTAATAAGATATATAAGATATGTGTAGTATGTTTTGTAAATTTATGTGAAACAAATTGAATATGTAATTTGTTCAATTGAATGCGTGAACCTTATTACAATATTATGTGTAATAGATATTACAAGGTATGTGTAAAATATATCTGTGAGGTATAAGTTACACTCAGAATGTTATATTATGTATTTAGGTATGTGTATTTTTATTAGAATGTTATGTGTAATATACCTTTTTTATATGGTATGAGTTTTCTTACATGTCGGCTATTGCGTGATTGAGGTGTATAATGATAAAAGTTGAACTTTTATTTCGGTTGAAATTGGTTTGTGTAATGATACTAATTGATATTGTGTATCTTTGAGATTTGAAAGAGAGAGAATTTAGTTTTCTCATTCCCCCTTACAGCCGTAATTAATGCATATTTAAGAAAAATAGGATGTGTATAAGATAGTTATAAATGCACTACATTATTTCATTCTATTTTTAAATCAGTTGGCTACTTGGTTGGCACCCAGTGTTGTACATGTAGCACTGCTGAAAAAAAAACTATCTACATCATAGGAAAGTTCAAGTATATTACCTTGGAGTAAACACACGCTCATAAGTCTTGCATCTTTTGCAAAGAAACAAACCCTCGTCAACTCTCAAACCACCAAAACATTTTTTGCATGACTTATACCACCAAACAAGTTTGGGATCTATGTCTTTCACAGTAGCAATTATAGCAAATGTTCCAACCTAGGACATATATTACAATCTTAAGAAATATAACAGATGTTGATAAACTTGGAAATTAATCTAAATAAAATTATTTATTTTACCTGATTACCATCATTTAGTTCAACAATAGTCTTGTGTTGGGTGAGAGACAAAAAATCCTCCTCAAGAGAGTAAGTTGACTTAGAGTCCAAAGACATTAATGAATGTGAAGATAAAGTTGCATCACTTATAAACCTAATAAAAAAAAAAGATATCATGTGTAACACCCCGACTTTTATTAAGTCCTAATTAAGTGAGATTAAGGGTAATTGACCTTGGTTTGGATTTAATTCGGTTTGGGTGGATAAGTTTCTTCTAGTCAAACCCTTATGTGTGACGTGTTTTAAGTGTGTATATATGTGTTCATTCTATGCTATGTGAATTACGTGTGTAAATTATATGTCATGATAATTATGTGTATTTATGTGAGTGTTCATTGTGTGTGGGAGAGTATGTTGGATGCATATATGAGTTTTAATTGGTATTTAGATGATGCATATGGTTAGGAATGATGATATAAAATATTTATATGAGTTACATGATGTTATTAGATAATATTAGTGTTATATATTATTATTTATTTTATTTTATTTTATTTTATTTTATGTGCCTATGTGTGTATTTTAATTTATATTTAAATATTAGAAAAATTATATGAGCATTATAGTATTATTTGGGGGGATTTGGAGTGTTTTAGTAATTTAAGTGACGGTGGGCCCCACAATGACTCTTGACCTAGTCACTCCTTATATAAACACTAGTAACCCTCTCCAATTGAGAAAAACACTCTTCTCCTTCTTCTGAGCCGCCATAGCCATCTTTCTCTCAAGAGCTCCCTAAGCCATTGATACTACAAACCACGAAACACCTATCAAACCTTACCCAATCCAGAAAATAAACTCATATTCTTAATCCTCTCATCAAGCCGAACCTTTTTACCGATTCCGTTTCTCCGTTTAGAGTCTCCGGCATCACCGGACCGTTCGTGGGGCTAGAGAGAGAGGTTTCCAACGAGAGCAACGTCGGGAAAGAGTTTCTCTTTGCATATTTCGAAATTGTCTTCAAGAGGTAGGAGTTTAGACATTCTATTTTCATGCATATTGATGATAATTTTATGAGATTAATGTGATGGTCGTTTTTTCCATTGGGAATTTTTGTGGCTTATTATTATTATTATTATTATTATTATTATTATTATTATTATGTGGTTCTATATATATATATATGCGTAAGGCTAGCACTTGATATGCGAATCAGCGCATGGCTACGCTTGGTGTTTTTGGTTTTCTATATATATATAAAAATATAAATAAAAGACAGTTTATTTGTATAGGTATATTACTATTACATATTATTATTACATAAACTTATACCTATTAGCATGTATATTAGTTAATAATAGGTAGATAACAGATAGAGATAATAATAAAATATTAACCCTAATAATAATAATAAAAGAATAATACAGTAAGAACAACAACATGTATAATATATGATATATAATGATAATAGTAATAGTAACAATAATAGTATAGAAGACCAGATTGGTGATGAATAAAATATAAGAGTTTACAAGATACTTAAGGGTAGAGTATAAAGTACAAGTAAAACTAGAATAAAGTCTAAGTATGAAATAATAATAAAATAAACGAGATCATATGACATGAAAGGTATAGAAGCATTGAGAATAATATTTATAAGTGGTTGTATATCATGTTTATTTGATAAGGAGTGGTATTTATTTATTCTCCATGATGTCAGAGTAAGTAAGTGAATGTGCTATGTTTATTCCATGATGTTAAAGAGTATAAATTGACATGTTTTTACCCTTTTATGTACCCTAATGCGTTCTACGACTTGTATAAATGTTATATATGATTTATGCATGATTTATATATGATTATATGAGTTATAAAACATGTTTATATGTATATGTAATTATTGTATGAGATGTTTATGATGAATGATATATATTATGATGGAATGCTCTGAATGAATTAACTCTGTCATCCGGTAAAGGTTAAAAGATGTTCTCTGAAATATCTCTGTTAACTCTGAAAGATTTGTGATAATTAAAAGACGTTCTGAAAGATCTCTGATACTCTGAAAGATTAAAATACCCTATAGCCTTCAGCTTGTGATGAGTGTTGTAGGGAGGGGTGGCATCCTCGGCTGCAACTCCTTCACTTGAGGAAGGTGAACTGTACCCCCTCTTCCCTGTATGTTTTAGGATGAGCTCATGCCTAGGGGCCGGATTGTAGGAGTAAGGATGGGAGGGAGGCTTTGCCAAGTCTGATAGATTTAAAGTAAAAGTTAATGATAAGATGCTCTGAAAGGAGGTTCTGATAAATGTTCTGTTATGTTATATTTTCCCTGATTGTGATAGAAGCACATAGTACATTACACATGGACCTTTAATTATGATATGTTATATGAATTAATAAAATGGACAAGATGCACTTAGGTAAGACGTTCTGGGGGAAAGATTGATTTTCAACTTATATCCGAATTAAACTCATTCATGCTTCACTTATTTTATAATTAAACCCGGGGCGGCTTCCTCTACTGAGTCACTTCCCAGTGCTCACCCTATGTTTTTCCCACCTTTTAGAGGAGCAGACAGAGCAGGATGTCGGAGCACACGAGGAGCCCGTGCAGACTTAGTTTATGATATAGTTCCCTAGATATCAGAGACATGTTTTATTTCCTTATCAGATGTTATGACTTTTATGCTTCCGCTACGTTTATTTATTTATTATGTTTTCTGAGTCCGGACCTTTGTTAGCCGGCAGCTATTTATTTACTCATATTTATGGTGGAATCTCATAGGTCACAGTTTTTGGCTTATGGGGTGAGACCTAGTATTTATTTCATGTTTGTTACTTGATGGGAGTTATTTATATGATGTAGTATTTTCGTAGATGTTTGTATAGCTTATTAGTATCGTTGTATTTATGCGTCAGGCCCTTATTTTCTATACCGCAAATGATTTTCGAAAATTTACTCCCACCTATTTTCCGCGTATTATATTTTAAATATAAAGATAAAACATGATAACAGGAGGTAACCCTTATGAAATGACCTAAAATGACTTAAGCATTAAGGACTTTCTAGTAAGGTGTTACATCATGTATATGCCAGTATAAATGAAAACATGTTTATTATGCATAAAATGTCACACAAATTATAGTTTAACTTACTTGTTGCGAAACTCAACAACTTCAGGAAAATCAGCATTAATATATAGCTTAAAACCATATTGAGAATTTGAGATGCCCATATTTCTTGTGGTACATAAAAATACAATTTCACAATGAAAAACATGTGACCAACATGTAAATTAATTTAGTATAAAGTCACTCCAGAACCTCAATATAATGGGGGATAAAATAATGTGGTAGTAAATAGAAAATAAAATACAAAAAGTTGAAATAGTTTATATAGATATATGCTCCAAAAGTAAAAAGGCGAATGGAAAGAGCTTCTTGCAGTATATCAAAGGTTGTTAGCTTTGGATATTTTAGTTAGCATAATCATGAGATACTATAGAAGGAATTAAAAGAATAAAATTTGCGATCTTTTAGTACTTTTATTGGACAATTATCACTATTAAATGCAAGAATAATAAAAAAATAAGACACCCATAAACAATAAGTCCACTGAAAAAATTAGGTAATGCATCAAGTATAATATAGAAAAATAATATAGAAAAAAGAGATATTATAATAATATCGTTATACAACATTGTAATCTCTAATAATTCTTAGTATATTTTATGCTTACCAAACCATATAATAAAGGAATAAATCTATGAAGTACGTATATATATAGATTATATATGTATATTTATAGATTATATATAATATATAAGGATTTTACCATAATTTAACTTTATAAGCCGTTAACAATGAAAAAAATCTGAAAGAAAATTTTAATATAACTTGAATGTGAATAGAAAATCTATATTATTATTGTTACGGTGATATTGACTTGAATGTATATATTCATTATGTAAGAGAGAAGTTGGGATAGAATTAGTAGGAAAAAAAATAACCGATTAAAATTATAGAACCCATTTATTTTATAAATATGATAATCTATACTAATACTATAAAGTGGATACCAAAATAAAACTGCTATTTTGGTGTCCACACTCATTCACCCATTTTAACATATGTGGACAAATCTCAACCACACATCTAAACACACGATTTCCTCGTCAAGAACCAACTTCCCCCGGTCAGTTTCTGTGCACTCATTTCCCCCACAAGGCATCATCAAGTCGTTTCTTCATCATCCATCTCCTTTTAACCTTTCAGGCTTTCAACCATTCTCTGAAACCCTAGCACTCACCCCATTCTCACGCGATCAGGTCCCTCAAGAAGCCCAGCCATCGCAAGTCCTTCCTGGGCCAGAGGCTGCTGCTGCCGGCGACCCTCGTGGGGCTGCCTTGCGTTGCCGCTGCCATGGTCGTGGTTGTTGCTGATGCTCCGCTTGCCGAGGAGGATACGAAGAGGAGTCGGCGGCTGCTGGATCTGGCGACTTACTCCGCCATTGCTACCACCACTCGTTGGGACCATGCCCGTTTCGTCACCAACTCCCTCACCGGCGAAAAGGTACTCTTTTTCAAACTCAATTTCACTTTCTTTTTCAATTAATTAAATTGTATTATATGATGTGTTCTTCTTTGCTGCTACACATATGACCTTTATGTTTTTGTAACTTTATGTTTATGCTTTTTTTTTTTTATGGAGTAGCAGTAGGTCCTGAAGCACCATCTGCAGAGTCCTTTGCAATAATTTGCTTCAATCCCTTTGTCTTTGAGAAATTAGCTTTGGCTAACTTTTTAATGGGATCAAACTTACTATCCCCCTCAGCACCATGTGGTTGAGAAGTAACCCCAAGGATCGGCTCTAAAAGGTTCCTCCATATTAACCCGCTTGAAGTTCTGTGTTTACATGCTGCTGCCGGCAACCATGGTGGGGGCTACCTTGCGTCGCCGCTGCTCTGGTCGTCGTTGTTGCTGCTGCTCCGCTTGCCCACGAGGATACGAAGAGGAGTCGGCGACTGCTGGATCTGGCAACTGACTCCGCTGCTGCTACCGCCACGGGTGTCGCCAGCAGTGTTGACGATGGGTGAGCCATCTTCCCTGTCTACATTTTTTTATTTCCATTCTTTAATTTTTAATTTCTTTCTGTTAATTGTTTCCGAAATCAAAATCAAAACAAGACAAAATATTGATTAGTTTCTCATGTTTGTGTTGGTGTTGGTGGTGTTACAGTAATGTTACGGGGAAAGATTTCAATAGTGATTCTTTATAAAAAAAATTATTTGATCAGTGGTTCTAATACATGTATAGAATTAGGAAATTGGTTATGATATTTGCTTTGGTGGTGTTGTTGAAATCCTCTTTGCTCCTTCCTATTAATGAATCAGGGACTCGACTTCATGATGATTATTGTGATTTCCAAATCAAGCCTTTGGATTCCTTCATGATGATTGTTAACAATCATTTAAAGAGGTAAATATTTTTAATCAAAATATCCTTAACTCTTATATGAGTGATGATTGTGATTTTCAAATCAAGCCTTTGGATTACTTCATGATGAGAAATTTTTTTCATTTGTACCTCATTGATAATGCAGGCTTAAATGTTGTTCATCAAGAAGGAGCAAGAATAGGAATAACAGTAATAGCGCCCTTAATAGTGGTGATGATAAGCCCAAAGCAAAGAAGAAGAAAATAATGGTGGAGCTGAGGAACAAGTTTGGTGCTGCATCATCATCAGTGGTGGTGGAAGAAGAACAAGTTTGGTGCAGCAGCAGCATCAGTCATGATGAAATCAGTTCTGGAGGGTATTTGGGAGGCTTCTCTGATTTGGAAGAAGAACAAGGGTATATTCATAATTTGCTTTCATTTCTAAAGTAAGTTTGTGCTTTATTTTCTGTGTTTGATGGTTCATGTAATTGTAGCTGTGATTATCTATACTAATATATAAAGCCGATTGTAAAATGTAACTGCTTTTTGGTGTCCTGACTCATTTTACCAGTTATAGACGGTTTTTATAAAAAAAAAACTGACTAATCTAAATCCACTAATCACACCCACTATATCACTCTCTGTCTCATCTCTTTCTTTTTCTTCCCCTCCATCATTTCTCTTTCTTTTTCAAGCTTTTTCCCTTTTCTCTTCCCTGTTGTCTTATTTTCTTCCTCCATCTCGGCCAATTCTATTCCTAAGTTCTACTACTTCCCCCTCTTATTTTATTTATTTATTTACTTATTTAAAACTTTTTTATTTGGTTAATCAAAATTTGGTTTTGTTCTTCTTCTAGATAGATCAAAAGGGGATGCTGCTAGAACAATGGTGAAGGGTCATATATCTCAGGTTCTTCTTCAATTTTTTTAGTGACATGTGGTTCATATTTGAAGATTTCCATCTACCCAGATTCTTCTTAAATTTTTGCCAATTCTAGTTAAAAGTGACATGGATTTCATCCACTGGAAGTAGAAGGTCGCGGGCTTCGCGTCTGCGCATTGCCGCGTTGCGAGGTAAGAGAGAGAAAGAGAGAAATCTGGTGACGGAAGAGAGAGAGAGATCGAAAGAGAGAAGGGGGAAGGTAGGGTCGCAACCATCGCGGCCGCCACATGCTGCCGCGCACTCGATGTCGCTGCCCGGCAGTGATGATGGCTCCCGATGGTTAAACAAGGTGAAACCTTAACTCTGTGTTCTGTTCTTTTTCCTTTTGTTTTTTTTTATTCTGATTTTTTATTTTCTTATTATTATTTTTTTCATATGATGGATCTATGATGAAAAAAAAAATAGAGGGTACTGTGGTGGTGGGATTACATTGATGATAGATGATGGTGAAGATGCTGAGATGATAATGGTGATGGTGATGATATAAATCTGATTTTTTTTTTGTTAAAAAAAAAAAGAATGTATAATTAAACTGAACTTGGATTGTTAATTCAAGGTGATAATGCTATTATTTTGGGTATTTGGATTGGTTGTTTCCTCTAATTGTTTAACAATATGAAGGACGAAGGAGGGAGCTATACTTTATCTACATTGATGGTTCTGTTTATTTGAATTATTTGGGAAGATAATAGATTTGTTGGAATGGAGTGTGATAGAAAAGGTTTTGAATTTTTTTTGTCAACCTCTATTTTTTTTTATTACTGTCAGCATGGCACCTTCCTTCATCAACTCAAGCACAATTCCTACATTATTAACCATTCCTGAATTCTATTTTGATAGTTTTTTTAATTTTTATATACAAGTATTATAAAAGGATATTAATCTATACTTCTATACTAATCTATACTAATATATAAAGTGGATACTAAAAGAAAACTGCTATTTTAGTGTCTACACTCATTCACCCATTTTAACCTACTTGGCTTAATGTAAACCACTCATATTAATCACCAACTTCCCATACGGTTTTCTCACCATTTGAGTTTCCCATAACCAACTGCCCCCCACTCAGTTTCTGTCAACTCATTTTCCCCACACGGTTTCCAATCCATCTCCTCAAATCAAAGAGACACCCAAATCTGTCCTCAACCTATAATTACGCCTTCCTTCATCCCCTGAAATTATGGATTCTCTCTTCTCTTCCCCCCACGGCCTCGACACCACTTCACTTCCCCCCAGCCATCGCAACGTCTTCCTGGGCCAGATGCTCCGAGGGAGAAGGACGATGCGGCTTCTCTTCTGCTGCTGTCGACCATGGTGGGGGCTGCCTTGCGTCGACGCTGATCTGGTCGACTGGTCGTCGTTGTTGATGCTGCTCCGCTTGCCGAGGACTGGATCTGGCAACTGACTAGCCGCTGCTACCGCCACGGTGTCACCGGCAGTGATGACGATGGGTGATTATTTAACTATAAGATTAGAACATAGTTTATTTATTTCCCTGTCTAGATTCCTTTTTTGTTTCTGTTTTTTGGTTATATTTTTTTTGTGTGATGTGCCTTTTACTCCCTATTTAGGTGTTCTTATTACATGTCATGGTTATTTTTTCAACTTCTTTTCTTCTTTTGTAACAAGTACAGATTGATTGGGAACGTTGTTTTCTTTCTCTCGTTTATATTGATTTTTAATTGAAAAAATGAAGTGTTTTTATTGTTATGATTGTAATTAGTGTTTATTTAACTATGAACTAACTCTTTGTTCTAAATGAGATTCATAGTTTTCAAATATCGGCCATGGCGGCGCCATGGCGTGGCGGATTTCCTTCAAACCGCCATAAGAATGGCATGGCGATTGTGTATATCGGCCGACCGAATGGCGGCGCAATGGCTGTGGCGCCGTGGCGGTTCCGTGGCGGAAATATCGCCCTTTTTTTGTTTTTTTTTTTTTGGGCCTTTGGGTAATTTAAATTGGGTTTAATGAAACCCTAATTCCCTAAACTCTCTTCTCACACCCAGCCGCACTCTCTTCTCTTCTCATCTCGACATTTCTCTCTCACCCAGTCACCCTCTCTTCTCTACCTCTGCCGGCGACGTCTCACCGTGACCGGCGACATCTCACCGTGACCGGCGGCATCTCACCCTAACCGGGGGCGTCTCAAGCTCTCGCGCCTCTCGGCCTCTGCTGTTTCTGTTCGCGACTTCGCGGCATCTCACCGAGACCGGCGGCGTCTCACCCTGACCGGCGCCGTCTCAAGCTGTCAGCGCCTCTCGGCCTCTGCTGTTTCTGTTCGCGACTTCGCTGCTGCTCTGCTTCGCGGCCTCTCTTGTCTCTGTTCGCGGTTGACCGTCGTCTCTCTCTCTGTTTGCTCTTCTCTGTCTCTGCTCCTCTAAAATGTCAAGTTCAAGACAACATAATCCTAATGAAGGTTCTACTCAAGCTCCTACTGAAATACCTAGTAATAGAGCAGCTGCTAGAGTAGACCCAGGCTGGAAATATGCTACTCCAGTAGAACAAAATAATACAAATGATACTATTTATAATTTTTGTGGCAAAATTATGAAAGGGGGAATTACAAGGTCTAAGGAGCATTTGATGATAAAGCCCGGTAATGTTAGTGGGTGTCCTAAGGTTCCAAAAGAGGTTATGGCTGAGTTGTGGGATCATTACAATGAAAAAAAGAAGAGAGGAAGCCATTTTGGTGTTGTTGCTAGTGCTGGTAGTGCCACAGAAGAAAGTGTTGGAGACATTGAGCTTCAAAGTGCTGGGTATGCTGCTGCTGAGGCTTCTAATCCAAGGACTAGAGTGAGGGAGAATGCTAGAAAAGGTCCAATGGATTTATTCATACGAAACCCCGAAACTGAAATTGCAAAGAGGAAAAAAGAGAATTTGAGGCAGCAAAACATAAGAGAAGCATGTGATAAAGAAGCTATTCGAAGGGTTCACCAATGTATAGCTCGATGGTGGTACCAAGTTGGAATTTCATTGAATGTTGTTAAGTTGAAGAGTTTTCAAGAAATGTTATGGGCTGTTGGAAGCTTTGGTCCCAATTTGCCAGCTCCTAGTTATCATGCTCTAAGGGTTCCACTCCTTAACAATGAATTGGAGCACACCAAAGAGTTGATGAAAGATCATAAAGAACAATGGGAGATGTATGGTTGTTCTATCATGTCAGATGCTTGGACTGATAAGCGTCAGAGGAGCATTATAAATTTTTTGGTGAATTCTTCTGCTGGGACAATGTTTTTGAAGTCAGTTGATGCTTCTAACTATGTCAAGACAAGTGAAAAAATGTTTGAGCTTCTTGATTCTATTGTGGAGGAGATTGGAGAGCAAAATGTTGTGCAAGTGATTACAGACAATGGTAGCAATTATGTTTTGGCAGGAAAATTGCTAATGGAGAAAAGACGAAATATATTTTGGACCCCTTGCGCAGCTTATTGTCTAGATTTGATGCTTGAAGATATTGGGAAGCTGCCATTGATAAAGAAGACAATCAAAAGAGCAATTACGATAGTTGGCTTCATTTATAGCCACTCAAGCACACTATCAATGCTGAGGCACTTCACCAATAAAAAGGAATTGGTAAGGCATGCAGTCACTCGATTTGCCACTTCCTTTCTATTGTTGGAGAGACTTTATCAAGAGAAGGCAAATTTGAGGAAAATGTTTACCTCTCAAGAGTGGGTGAGGAATAAATTGGCAAAGGAGGCAAAGGGTAAGGAGGCATCAAAATATGTTATTATGTCTTCCTTTTGGAATCATGTGAAGTACACTTTAAAAGTTATGGGTCCTCTTGTTCGGGTGCTTAGACTTGTTGATGGGGAGAAGAAACCGGCAATGGGCTATATTTATGAAGCAATGGAGAAGGCAAAAGAATGCATCATGAGCACTTTTTCTAATGATGAGAGCAAATACCAAGAAGTTTTCAAAATCATTGATGATAGATGGAATTGCCAACTTCATCGTCCATTGCATGCGGCTGGTCACTATTTGAACCCGGAGTTGTATTATGAGAACCCGCGCATTGAAAAAGACTTGGAGGTTGCAAAAGGGTTATTTGCAACCATCTCAACATTAGTGCCAAGTACAACAGTGCAAGAGGCCATATTGGAAGAGTTGCAAGTGTACAAGCCCAAAGGTCTTTTTGGCATCCCTTTTGCAAAGATGCAAATCACTTTCTCCCGGTAAGATTACAACCCTAGTTTTATTCTTTTTTTTTTTTAATTTATACACTTTAAAGTGATTTATTAAGTCTCTTAGACAAACTTATTTGGATTTGTAGCTGCTTGGTGGCGAACATATGGACATGAATGTCCTAACTTGCGAGACTTTGCTATCAAAGTTTTAAGCTTGATTTGTAGTGCTTCTGGATGCGAGCGCAATTGGAGTATTTTTGAGAGTGTAATTAACTTTTCCCTTATCATTTCATACTTCATTTGATTTTCTAAGTTAGAAACTTCTAAAGCAAATAACATATATTATATTGAATAATATTTCAGGTTCATACTAAGAGGAGAAATAGACTTGATCTTGACAGGCTAGAAAGTTTGGTTTTTATAAAATATAACCAACAACTCAAAGAAAGATACAACCACAGGGATGAAATTGATCCTATTGCACTCAATGACATTGATGAGTGTAATGAGTGGTTAATTGGAGAGTTTGGGGATGATGCTATTCATGAGGATGATGATAACAGAAATGACTTGGTCTATGATGATGATGAGACATTGAATTGGAATCTTGTGTTAGAGGCATCGGGGTTAAGAGAGCCTTTACATAATACAAGAAGTAGGCAACAACAAAGTAAGAAAAGAAAGCAGCCTGCAAGTAGTCGACCTACTACATCTACAGCTTCTAAGAAAGGAAAAGGAAAAGCAATTGTTGTAGATGAAGAACCAGAATCAGAAGACTTGGAGTTGGAGAAGAGCTCAGAAGATGAAGAAGAAATTAAGTTTAATTCTGAATCTGATAAGGAAGAAGAGGGATATGTTAATGTCAATGATGATGATGATGGATATGATGATTAGAATTTAGAACTAGGTGATGTCTGTTATTTTTTTGTGGGATTATTTGAAGTGGATTATTTGAAGTGGATTATTTGAAGTTCATGTCTTATGATATTATTATATGTGCAGTTTTTGTTTTTTGTGTGTCATTTTTGTGCATATATACTTATTTATTTCATGGTCCGCTATTTCCGCCATTTCCGCCATCCGCCATCCGCCATAACCAATGGCGGTTTTTTGGGTTTCTGCCATTTTCCGCCATCCGATATTAAAAACTATGATGAGATCTTTAGAGTATAATCGATTTGCATGTTGAATGATATAAGGTTGTCTTATTCTAATGGCTTTCGATGTGATAGTGAGAGTTAAATATGTTGTCTGTTTAGATTTGCTTATTTTTATGTTCAATACAGGTTATAAGAATCATAGTATAGCTTTTAAAGAATGGAGTTTTTTTTATAATTAATTTATTTTCTAGCTGCATTAGATCATGATTATAATAATAGATCAGAAATGATTTTACCCTAAATTTTCTGTTTTTCAGGGACGTCCAAAGGGTGTGACACAAATTTTACATGTCTTTGTTTTGTGTTTTGCATATTGCTTTTTATTTTATATTTTAGTTTTTATTATTTTTAATTATTGTGGTTTTATACTCTATTTTTTGTTTTATTTGTTCTATGTTTTACATGTCTAATTTCTTATGTGTTTTACATATTGCTCTTTGTTTTATGTTTTAGTATTTATTATTTTTAATTATTGCAGTTTCATATATTTTTTTAGTTTTAATATATAATATTTTTTGGACAAATTGTGGGGACCCAACATCTATGGTTTATAGCTCAGGATAAAGAGAAAGCGTGGGGAGTCATGCCTTAAGAACGTGCAGTGGTGGTCTATGTTGTTTTGGTAACTTCTTTTCTTCTTTGTGTTTGTGACATTATGGGTTAATGGATACACAACATATGACAAAATTGTCAAGTCAACTTAATTTGTTATGTGTTTTGCATAATGCAGTTCAAATATTTACCTTTATTTAATTACCTTTGTGAGGCAGTTTAGAGGTCCATTTGGAGGAAGTCTCATTCTTTCCTTATAGTATGAGACTACAACCTATAGTCTTTCATTCCAATTAAGGTTGATTGTGTTTGTGTTATTTGAGAAATGAGAGAAATAATAAAAATTACACATAAGTATTGTGCAGGGTGGACATTGAGAGTGAGGTTTTTAGGGAGAAAGATGGGTTGGTGTGGAGATGGAGACTACACAAAATCAATAATATTGACTCTGCTCCCATGAGACTTTAATTTGTCTATCACTATTTTTGGGTTTTTTTCCTCATTTTATTTTTTCTTCTTCTTCTTTCTTTTTTTATTTTTTAGAAAAAATATCTCCTCTTCTTTTATCACCAATGTGTTATGCTTTTATTTTTGGTTGTTTGACATCACTAGCAGATAAAATAACATAATCCCTTTGGCACTTTGTTCTCTAAATTTGTCTTTTAACTTTATTATCAGGATTTAGTTGTGCACCTTCCATTTGTAGCATTTGTAGGTATTACTAATAATTGATTTTTAAGAATCTCCACTCTACTAATGTTAAATAGTGAATGCAGTCCCAGAAGTTAGAAGTCAGAAATTAGATAAGAACATCAAATGTACCTAACTATGCACCATCTTTTCTAACTTTATTTGTGAGACTATTGTTATTGTATATATATGTTAATAATTCTTACACTGGTGGATTATTCTTCATTAACAGATAGGTTATTCTTCTCCAAAGCAAGGGATAAAAGGAAAGTATATATAGTCAAAGGAGAAAATAATTTGATTCAATAAAGAGAACCACAATTCTCTCCGGACAAAATATGTTTAGTGAATATTCTAAGATGGGGAGGATCAAGAATATGGAAGTTCTTCTACTATACTATTTTCTTTGTTCAACTTGGCAATTAGTGTAAGATATTAGTAGCAGTATTTTAGCTCCATTCTTAGTAGTTTATATATATTAGTTTGACAACAGGTTCTATGTACATGTCATGCACAAAACTTAAGATAGTTATTGGATAAAAGATTTTGCTGTGAGTGGTTAATGTGGATATTTTTTAAGTTACATGAATTTGGATCCGATTTTAGTGTATATTTGTAGTTCTAATAACTTCTTATCAAATGTTTGTGTTGACATAGACACATAGTACATGAGGCCCTCATATGTTAACACATATCTTATTTTTCAAAATGATAGATAATAATTGACTAAATATAAAGTAATTGATTTCAGAGATAGTAATAAAAAATATAAATAAAAAGACACTTACTTTATATTCAGTCAATTATTTAAATGACATATTAATTATTCTAAAAGTAGAAACAATAATTGATTAATTTTTTGTCATTTATACGTCAAGTGAATATAAAGCTTAATAAAACTAAAGTTTAATAATAGTATCAGTTTGTTACATATTTTTCCTATATAAACACTGGTTTTAGTTTAAGAAATAGAAATGTGGACTTCATAGGCACAAAAGTTAAATTATTGTCATTTTTTCTGATTGATCCTATCAAGTTAAACTATTGTAATTTTTAATTCAAATCTTTCATTTCTTTAAGTAGTGTGTTTTCTACTTATTTTTATATAATATTTTTTACTGATTTATTATATTATGCAATTCGTTCTAATTTCACGAATTAATCATGTAAAATTTTAAACACATCATAATTCATTTGTTCCTTAATTTTGCAAAATTTCAACCTCAACAAATTTGCATTGGTTTTTATACTCCATTGTTATTTCAACGTAAAAAAAATGGTGTCGCAATACATTTTTTTATAGTTGAAACTTTAAAAGCCAACAATTTTGATATGCATATTAATGTGATTTTAATTCAGAAACAAGTGTCAGATTTGAAATCGGATCGTAGAGGGAATGTGTTACGTAGAGGGAGATATTACGTAGCCTGTCGAGTCGCTAGTATAAAGATAATATAAATAAGTGATTGTCAATTTATCTTCCTAAGATAATATAAAGATTTAAGTATTTTTTTAAAATAATTAAAACATTTTGAAAATAATATAATAAGAAACGTGACCAAATGTAAATTTGATAATAATTTTACATACCTTTAAAATCTTTCTTCATCTTTCCAAGTTGAAGAAGCAATATGCACTTAGTAGATGAATTTTCAGCCATGTATTTATTAAGTTGATGAGCAAATTCCTCCCATAAAGTGCATTTGAGCTTGGAACCCCTACACAATGCTAGAAAACATGAAATTTCAAGATACAAAAAATACAGTATCATAATAATAAAAAAAACATACTCTAAATTATCCTGTCTTAGCTCTACACAGTCCAAAGTTTTTCCATTTTTTGGTGGCAAAGTTTTCAGCTAATCTATTGCGGTAATCAAACCTATCACATCTGGAAATTTAACAAATAAATCATGTTAGCATTTAATCAAATGCAATATTTATGATTATATTATCAAATTAGACATTTACATACCAAGTAAGTAAGCATCTTCTTTGGGTTATGCTAATATGAGTTACGGAATGATCATAAAGGCATTCATTTTTATATTATTTTCTTCAATTTCTTGGACCTTAGTGTCCCGCCTGAAGTTGAGTTTGTACTTGTGCGTGGTGGCTTTGTACTTACGTTCATTCAGTGCCACAGACAAATTTGATATGACATAAACTCGTCCTTCTTCAATTTTTTTTTTTGATAAAGATGTACATGAAAGCTTTTAATTGAACAATGTATTCTATATCCCTGTTAATCAAAGAAAAATACAATCATAAAATATTCTTAATAGCTCATAAAATACAACTATAGATTAAAGCAAGTATAAAAACGTTAGTACATATAAAATATATCATGGAATACCAAAACCAAGTAATTTGTTTTATAAAGCACAAATAAGAAGGCGTAGATGATTATAAAGAAATGTGTTGAACAATTATATATTATCAAAGAACGGAATGTGTACGTAGATTTTTATAATCCTATCCATGGAGAGTGTGCTTTATAGAAGATATAGATTTTTATAATCCGGTGCATGGAGAGTATTTTTATAATTCTGTGCATGAAGAGTGTGCTTTATTATACAAAAATAAAGAACGAATAAACATCAATATAATATAGAAATAACATTACATGATTATCAAGAAAAATCATCTGAATAGAAGGCTCCTCCGATCGATCCATGAAGTTAGGGACTCTCCAATATCTTATAACTCGAATTTTTATTTTCTATTCCTTTCCGGTAGCCCTAGCGTTAATATCTTTGATGAGATCATAATTGATCGACATTGTTTTTTTGAGAACAACTCTATTGAGTGAAAACTATAATAGAGATGAAGGTGGTAGTATGAATCCTAATTTGTAGAATATATAATTAGTTATTGTCAATAAAATTATCATGTAAGATAATTTTTGAAAAACATATGTATATTTGTAGATTATATATAATATATAAGGATTTGATCATAATTAAAATTGAAAAGCCGTAAACGAAAAGAATCTGAACGAAAATTTTATATAATATGAATGTGTATAGAAATTTTATATAAAGAGTATTTTATCATATCTAGTTCTAAATAACAATATTTTTCAAATTTATATTATGAAATATGAATAGATATTTTTAAATTAAATATTATTATTTCCAAATATTTTATGATAAAATAAATTATTCTAAATAAAATAAAAGATACATATTAGATATTAATTTTGAAAAGATACATTAAAGATTTATAAATATCTTGAAAGAATAAAAATAAAGGGTACCTAAAATTGCATATGTGTCACATTTATAGAGACTCAATTAATGGGCAAAGTGTAGAGATTAATTTTGATGTACTGACAGTGTAAAACATCTTTACTATAATAAGTTTACAACGGAGTCTATTGGCTGTGATCGCAACCTTTCCACACGCGCCTCATTCTCGATCACACATTCTCTTCCTCTCTTCTTGGCACAATGCTCTCTCTAGTGATAGGCTATGAATTGATAAAGTTGGAGGTTACCAGTAAAAAATTTAAATTTTTATTTATAAATCAGATACTACTTCTTGACATATACGAATACTTTTAGTGGAATATTGGTATCCTGTATATTTTCCGGATAGAATAAAATTCCAAAATATAGTAATATCCTGTTTTTTAGAGATAATAAATCGAAAACAGGGAATCAAAATAAGAATAGCATGGGCAAGGTAAAAAAGAGTGACAGAGGAAAATAAAATAGAAGGAGAGAGAGAAGAGAGATAGTGACAGACAGAGGGAAGAAAAGAGAGGGTGGGGGGTATTTGCGTTTTTTGGGTACTTTTTTGAAGTTGCAGGTTTTGGAGCATCGTGTCGGGGGAGGGTTCTGATTCTGGGAGGACTTTTTCCCCTTAATTATTATTATTTTTTTATTCTGAATCTGGGCTGATTTTTTTATTCAGGGAAAGAATCAATATTTTATTTCTGTTAATATATAATATTATAGTAATTTGTGAGTTAGCGTTACTTTCTTAAATTATTATATAGAGAAGTTCAAAGAACGGGTGTATGTGCTGTTGAGATCCCTGTGGGGTGTGTATATATATAAAAGAAACCACACGCACTATTCGTTATATTTGTGTGTATACACTGTTGCTTTGTTACTTCGCAAATCGCAACAAGACATTTAACGAAGGCAACTTTGTGAGAACTTAGGAAGATTTTGGCGCAGCAGATCAAGAATCCTCAGAATCTGCAATGGGTAGGTGGTGTCTCTCTCTTTTTTTTTAACGTTTTATTTCATGGCTTCTGGTTTCTATTTTCTTGTGCGCTGGTCTTAGATTCATGTTTATTGGTTTTGGGCATTCCAATATTTCTAGCTATTCTTCTTCTTCTTCTTTTCTTTTGTATATATATTTTTTTTGGGTTTTTCTTGTGTTTTTCCTTCTGGATTTTGTCCCTTGCTCTTTCTGGTTTTTCCTGGTGAGGTGTTTGAAATTCGGAGGCAATGTTGGTGTTTATTTTTCCTCTCTTATGTCCACGATTAGGCGGCAAACATGTTCCTTAGTTTGTGGCTTTGGGATGAAAGTTTTTTCTCTTGGGTTTTTTCAAAGGTCAATTCAATTAGTACTTCAAAGTCTTGCCAATTTAGCGTATGCATTTTTGCTTCTTCTTCTTCACACAGTTTCTTATCTGTGCTTTGACTCTCTCATTTTTTTTTTCTCTCTCTCTCTCTATATTTTCCTGTGGCTGTGGCCCTCACTCTCTGTTTCTCTCCCCTGTTTGGTTCCATTGTGCTCTGTGATTCCTTCTTTTTAGCATATTAAGAGCTAAGCATACATTACACGAGCCTTATTTTTGTACCCCCAAGGCCCCAACCACTTTTAAGAGGTTCTGGTTTTTCTTCCTTACTCGGTTATTCTTGTGTGATTTTCTCTCATCTCTTTACGATTGGCCACTTTCCCCCTTTACCCATCTCACCATAATATTCTCCTCTCTTTCTCTCTCTATCACTCTGCTGTGTATTATGTGTAAGAACCTCCTAAAGAGGGATTCCTTATCATTATCTATTTGTTATTATAAATTGGGTACCGAATCAAAATCCATAAAATATTAGTTTTATATTAGCTTTTTCTTCTCATTGGGTTGGGGGTTCTGGTTTTTCCATGTTCATTATTTTCTGATTGGTTTCTTTTTTTCTTTCTTTTTTTTGTGTCATAATAGCTTTTATGTCTGAGGTCAACATGAGCTTTTCCTCTCACTACATGGATGATGAATATGAGAAACTATTCCGAAGAATGAACCCTCCAAGGTACCGATTTATTTTCCTTCCCATTTAATGAAAGTATATTTACCCTTTTTTTTTCCTTTAAATTTTATTTTGAAAATGAGAAAATTTGAATGAATCCATCTTCTTATCTTCTGTCTACTTGTTGTCTTGTCTTATCAGAGTTGTAATTGATAATGAAGCCAGCAAGAATGCGACTGTTATAAGGGTATGGCCATTCTATTCCCCCCCCCCCCCCCCTCCCTTTTCTTTTTATCTTTTTGCCTTCTTATCTATACCTGCAAGTCTTGTTTTTGTGATTCAAGAACTTTTGCCTCATCTTGATCACACTTTTCTTTTTGGGGTAACAGAAGTCTTTTTATTTTGCAGGTTGATAGTGCAAACAAATATGGAATACTTCTTGAAGTTGTACAAATCCTCACTGATCTAGACCTAAGCATAACCAAGGCTTACATATCTTCTGATGGTGGATGGTTCATGGATGGTAATAATTTATTTTTCCTTAAAATTTTGAATCAATTTCTTTTCCACTTTCTTATGTAATTACATACACTAATAAATCATAATATCTGGATTCTGGTTTAGCAGTTTTTAATGTCACAGACCAAGATGGAAACAAGGTCACAGATGAAGCTATTTTGGAATACATTCAAAAGGTGTGTCTCATTTGGTGTTATTTTAGCTTGTTCTCTGCTTTAATGTGCATAATAATTGACCATGTTGTTGTTTTGCATTTTTGTTTTTGCAGTCTCTTGGTCCTGAATCATGTGTCTCATCTCCCATGAGATCTGTTGGGGTCAAGCAAACAATGGACCACACAGCAATAGAGCTAATGGGGAGTGATAGGCCAGGGCTTCTTTCAGAAGTGAGTGCCGTTCTAACCAACCTCAAGTGCAACATAGTGAGTGCAGAGGTGTGGACTCACAATGCCCGAGCAGCGGCCGTGATGCACGTAAATGATGACGAGACTGGTTCTACCATAACTGATCCTGATAGGCTATCTCTAATCAAGGAGCTTCTTTGCAATGTGCTTGGTGGTGGAAACAAGAAGAGGGGTGCAAAGACTGTTGTCACTGATGAGGTCACTCATACCGAAAGAAGGCTTCACCAGATGATGTTTGCTGATAGGGATTACGAGCGTGATAACTATGATGAACTTGATGAGAAGCAAAGGCCTAATGTGAATGTTGTGAATTGGTCTGATAAAGATTACTCGGTTGTTACCATACAATGTAAGGACAGGCCAAAGCTTCTCTTCGACACGGTTTGTACTTTGACAGACATGCAGTATGTGGTTTTTCATGCTAACATTGACGCCGAGGGTCCAGAAGCATATCAGGTATTAAAACATTTTACCACTTTGTTCTGAAGAAATACACATGGACACAGACAATGGATTCCTATTGTTTCTTGGTGTGAACTTTATGTTGTGTTAATTTTTTTGGACATTTGGCTAAAAATTTTGTGGTTCATGTGTAGGAATATTACATCAGGCATATAGATGGGTCCCCTGTAAAATCAGATGCAGAAAGACAAAGAGTGATACAATGTCTTGAAGCTGCAATTGAGAGAAGAGTATCTGAGGTGAGAGACCTTGATGCTACAGAATTTGTCAAAATGTTCTGCTATATTCTTTTCTCAAAATCCAGAATTATAGAACTAAAAGAATCATGCTTCTAGTGTTATGCCTATACATATTTTATAACATAGTTAAATATTTGTTTTCTGTATATTGTGAATTGTGATTTATTCCTAAAGTTACCAAAACTTTAGGCTGATTGTGACCCTTTTTATATTGATAGTGTGTAAATGACCTTTTTAGTGCTGTTAGTGGTCTAAGGTTAGTTGAGTTACTGTAGGGAGGACTTTTGACTGCAATTGTCATGTGCCAACATGTTTTTTTATTTTTTTTATTATTGAGGCAAAAAGTAGACCAATTCAAACGAGATTTCCTTTTCATGTGGTGAACAGTTCTAGTCTAGATTGTATAGCAGCCATAATCTTGATGGCTTGACAAAATCCTCAACAACAATTTTTTACTAACCGTTTCTTGTTGTATCTTACTGTCATTTATTATAGTGATCATTGTCTTATGCCAAATTTTTGTTATTTGGTCTAGAAATCTTAAGCTCCTTCTGAATAGTCAATTCTTTATATTATGCATATGCCAGTTTGGCAAATTTGGTTTGTTTCCCTATCCACCATCCCTTTTAGTTAGGGAGTCTCTTTTTTTAGTTTTTTTTCATTACATTAGAGATTAGACTGATAATAACAATTTTGTTTTTGTTTGTTCATGATTCAGGGCCTGAAGTTAGAACTCTGCACAACTGACAGAGTTGGCCTTCTATCCGATGTCACACGTATCTTCCGGGAGAACAGCCTCACGGTTACAAGGGCGGAAGTTTCGACCAAAGAAGGAAAAGCTGTTAACACCTTCTATGTACGTGGTGCTTCGAATTGCATGGTTGATTCGAAGACTATAGAATCCATTCGCCAAGCAATTGGCAACACTATCCTTAAAGTAAAGGGCACCCCTGATGAATTAAAATCTGCCCCTCAGGATTCTCCTACAAGATCCCTTTTTGGTGGCCTTTTCAAGTCTAGATCCTTTGTTAACTTCGGCCTGATTAAGTCTTATTCATGAGAAAGTTCATATGCTCTCTCTATCTTGTACAGTGGAAAGTGCTGAAGACTAAGATAAAAAAAACAAATTTAACCAAAGGAATTGTGTGACTTTAGTTTTAGGATGTAGGAACACTAGAAGAATATCTCAAAAGCTTGAACCTTAGGGAAAGTGGCTTGTAAATTCTCAAATCCTCCTTTGCTTTTAGCTTTAGTTTGTCACTATGGTTCCATTCATAAATTTGGAGTGTTGAAATCAATGAGAACCCTTAATCAATTAACCTTGAAACAATTTGTTTCAAGGTTTGTCCCTCGTCATTTGTATATAATTCTTTTTTTTCTCAATAATCCATTTGCTTTTCTAGATGCAGATATGTTCTTCTCATCTTCTTTGTCATGTATTACTTTTTCTTTAATCAGCCAATCTTTTAATTTCTGCATATACAATTAAAAAATATTATTTGAATTATTTTATTTCAGTTATTGAGATTACCGTCTATGTATTTATGACGTCAGTCAATAAAAATTGTAAAAAAAATATTAATGATAATTTATCATTTTCTTAAATATTTAGGGGGCGTTTGGTACGAGATAATCTGGATAGATTACCGGTAATCTTGCAATTAAATTATCTGGTAATCCAGATTGATTCGTTTGTTTTGATAAAGATAGAGGTAATGTGGATTATTCGGTAATGTGAATTACCCCCATATCAGGTGGCAATATGGATTACCACCTCAGGGTAATCTTCTAATTTATTTTATTACACGATTACCCCTCTAACAAATTACACTACTATTCCTAATTTTATAATTTCATAACACACTACTCCTAATTTTATAATTTCATAACACACTACATGAAAACTTATGCAGGATTAAGAACAAAGCCTCAATTTACCCCAATGATGTTCACACCCTCATAAACCACCAAGAGACTTAGTTACTCATGGAGGAAATAAAAGAGAAGAAAATAAAGAAAGTAATTAACTTCAACAATAAAGAGCAAAGTAAGAAATTAAATGCAAATTGGAAAGATGGAAAAACGAATAACTGAATTAATTAGAAAGAGTAACTTACAAAACCCAAAGGGCTAGACGAATAACGTTAAGAATACAAATGAAGGAGCTAGAGCTAAACTAGGAAAAAGATGGAATCCTAATGGAGAAAATAACTCTAACTAAAAGCCTAGGGTTCAAAGTAAGAAACTAGGAAAAGAAAAGATATAAAAGTGGTGGTGTTGAGAGGTGTGTTTTCTGATGCATTAACCTCCTTTAAATAATGTGAGCAGCCTCCAAACCCTAGTCAATTTGGGCCCCCAATTCGTCTTGCAGATAGGGTTTCTGCTGCAACAGAATTGCGGCGCGGCGCTGGGGCGCGCATGGCTCGCTAGGGCGCCAGTGCTGTGCACGTGATGGATTTAAGTGGGCCTTGTGCGCTGTGGCGCGCTATGGGCGCTGGAGCGCTCGATGCTGGTTCTGAAATTCACTGCTCCGCTTCTTGCTCAGTTTCTGATGTCTACAGCTCCAATAATACCTGTGACCTGTACTAAAAATACAAAATATCCAAGATCAAGTGCAAAGGTCATCCTTGAATTGCAAAAACATCATAAAACTTGTTACTTTAGCCTTTATTTCTATTAAGCCCAAATAAATTCCAAATTGTATTAAGTATAATAAAAGGCTAAAATAGAGCAAAGAATTGCATACAATCATCCAAATTAAGGGCATAAAATATTGGTAAAAATCACGTTATCAAATATCCCCACATTTGAACAATTGCATGTCCTCATGCAAAAGCAATGATTCCAAACATCTCTCAAAGCAAAACATTGGCTAACACATCTAACACCTAAGTCCTAAAAGAAAAATAAAATCTACAGATGATGGAAAGTTATTCAAAACAGCACACCTTGGTCTGAATTATGCAACACCCTCTACATATTATCATTTGGCATTAAGAGAAATTCATGAGTTAAGAGAATCAGATCATATTATGCAATGTTGGTTGATTGGCCCTCACCAGTGTGTTTTTCTCTCAATCACTCAGTGTTTTGGCTCAGCACTCAATTGAATAATTCACACAAGTATTCACATTCCATAAATTTGCTATACTCCTAACATTGCAATTCTACAAACATGGTGCATCAAGAGGTCTTTTCAGGGCTTGGAATAGGTGTGGCATATATGGGAAGTGGACTTAATTCCAAAAAAACTAAGACTTCATGGTTTGATCGATCCTAGATGACTTCTATCACTACAGAAAAGATGGAGAGAGAAGAGATGGAGAGAATAGAAATACCCAAGATCAATAACTCATAAATTCTTAAATTTAACATTCCCAAGGTTCCCAATTAATTTCACATTAATTCCCAGGAACCCAACAACCTTTATTTGCAGAATTCACATTTTTTTTTCTTGATTTTTTCTGTATTTTTCGTTTTTTTTTTTGAATCCCTCATCTCAATTCCTTTGGTAATTAAAATGAGGTGGAAAAGAAAATAACAAAAGGCCACTTATGTACAAAAGCTACCCTTACAGTTATATCCCCCATTTTGCAATTTATACCAGTGCTCAATTTAACCCAATTTCCCCACACTTAAGACCTTTGCCCAACAATCAAACCATGTCCTCCTAGTTTCTCGAAGGGATTTTTCATCGTTTTTCTGTCTTTGACTTGTAATGAGCTTAGTAACAAGAAAGAGATAAAGGCTCAAATTGGCTACAAACAATGGAAATTGTGTATGGGTTGGCTATTTGGCTAAGTGGCTTTTAGATGTAAAAACAAAATTATGCCTCAATCACATGCAACATGTATAAAATGCAAAACCAGAATCAAGCAAATTCAGGAATAACAAATACAAGTGTGTGTGTGCTCATAGAAAGAAAGTGATCAGTTGATGTATGTGATCACATTAAGGCTCAAATCTCACAGGTCATCCAACCAACCAAACAGAGATAACACCAACAATTCAAACTCATATTAGATAATCATGCCAACATTCTTGAGTTAAAATCAAAGGGTAAAGCAATTCAGACCAAAAGGTGCTATAAAGAAAACTACCCAATCATCTACCTAAAAACACATAAAAACAAAATAAAATAAAATAAAGAAAAGAAAAAGAAAACAAAAGAGTTAGGCATGCCATTATTTACAAAAGCCAATTTTTCTACACCCTCCCTACACTTGAATGAAACACTGTCCCCAGTGTCAACAAATTAAAGAACAGAGAAAAGGGTATAGAAAGGACCTACGGAGGACTCAATCGTCCTCTGAACCGTCATAATCCTCGTCACCGTCCTCCTCCTCAACCTCATCATCCTCATCATCATCGTCGTCCTCGTCCTCATTGACATCAATAGGAGCCTGGGAATGTCCCGGAGCTCCATAACCGGCGGAAAAGCGCTGGTCGATGTAGGATCAGAAACCGCTCTGCATCTCAGTGAGCCTCTGGTCATAGTGAGTCTGCATGGCCAGATATCGCTGATCATGATAGCTCTCTGCAGTAGCAAACTTCTGATCGAAGTACTCTCTCATGTTGACCTCCATCTGGGTCAACTGTGCAGTAATGGAATCTAGGGGATTCCCCGCTGGCTGGCTCTTATTCTGAGTTGCTGCATCCTTAGTAGCGAGACCGGCGGCGGTGATGGTGGTATGTGGCCCTTGCCACTCGTCGTCAGCGTACTCTGGCACACCACACTGGATAGCCAAAGAGGTGATCAGAGAAGGGAAGGGAAGGCACATGTAGGCCTCAATGTGGTGAGCCTAATGCATGGTGCGCTGCAGACGAGTGGGCAAGTCCACCCAGTGGCCCTCCATAATGCAGTAGAGGTGGAGGGCTTGCTTTGTGGTGAGGTCGGAGATGTGGGAGACTGGGTAGATGTGGCTGAAGTAGATGCAGGACCACGCTCTTCATTCCAGGTTGAGTGTGTAGTTCTTCAAGGTGCGGGGAAGCATATTGGCTCCCAGCGTCCAGCTACAACCCGGAAGGCGGAGGCGGTTCTTGATCACATCCAAACTCGTATTAGCCATGGTTTGGATGGCATCTGGCTCCCCGAGTGCATAATCGGGCTCCGTGGCAATCTGAATATGCGTGGCTATGCTCGCCACGTCTACCGGAATGAACTTGCCCCGGAGGAACACCTCAGTGGAGGCGCGGTCGTGGAAGTTGGCATAGAACTCCCGCACCCAAGTGATGTTTGCCCTGACGGGGGCACTGAGAAGGTAATGGGCCCACCCCCGCCTCTCAATCTCTGCTACGACCATATCGAGGCGTCCCTGGCCCTCATCATGGAACTGATACCCCAATTCAAAGAGGGGTTTCCTCTTATGAATCGTGGCGTGGAAAGCCATCTCGGCAGTGACGTCGAGGAATCGTGCGGGGTCGTGGGGCTGATCATAGGACTGATCATCCTCACCGGTGGTGCGTACTCTCTTTCCCTTACCGCCTCGAGTTCGTGGTGCCATGCCTGAAAAGATAAGGACCAAGTCAATCAAGTTCCAGTGTACAGTCCAAATATTGGCTAATGTCAATTCTAGTCATGCCATAAATTAATGCAAATGCAAAACAAAATATAATATAGCAGTTAAACATGCCTAATCCAGCAACCAAATAATCACAGATTCGGCCAAATTCTGCAGCAGATCGGCGCTGGAGCACGGATGGCGCGCTGGAGCGCACGACCTGCAATGGCCCGGAAACGCCTCGCGCTCGAGCGCGTATAGCGCGCCGGAGCGCACGAGGCTTTCGGCGACAGCACAAAACAGCGCATAACAGTGCCAAAACTACTCTATCTCGAAATTTCTCACCATTCAGAATCGATTAAATCAAATATCATGCAAAACCAACCGATTAAACTCACACTAAGCAACCAAAAATCACATTTATCATCTCCTAATCAATCAAAAACCCGATTTCTACCAAGAACAACGAAAAGATTGAGTTTTAGACCAATGTACCTTGATAGGATGCAATGCTATAACAAGATGAACAAATGTATGGAGGCAAATATGAGCAAATGTGTGAAAAATGGTGAGAGGGAGAAGAGAGGTTGTGGCTGCTGCGCTGGAGCCGAGAGGGGAGAGAATGGGCCGAGTGGTCTACGATTTGGGGATTTAGGGTTTTTGAAGAAACCCGTGCGCGCTGCCGAAACGCAGCGTTTCATTAAACGAGACGCGCGTGCTGGGGCGCGTATATGGCGCCCGGGCGCGGTCTTCTGATGTAGAATTAGTGTTTTACTGCTATAATTCCTAAAATGCATGAACTATCCTAATTAATTTAAATGTATGCAAGAATTTAAGGATGCAAATAAAAGTAAAAATACGGAAAATAAAATACGGAATTTGAAATACGAAAATTGAAATACAAAAATTAAAAATACTGAAAAATAAAGAAAACCGGTGGGTTGTCTTCCACGAAGCACTTTGCTTTAACTTCCCTAAGTTGGACGGTCGACCGTTTCAAGGCTACTTTGGTCCAGAATTGTCAGCACCAGCTGCTCCGGTCATGATGTGGATGGCACTCACATTCGCTTTTGGATTGGGAACTGTTTGAGATGGGATCTGTGAGGTGCCAGCTTGTTCACAGGCTTGTGTGGCCGGATTTCCCTTCATTTGGTTGACCTCATTCTGCAAGTTCAGCATCATCCTTTGTTGCTCCATGAGTAATTTCATCACATCACCGATAGTTGGCTCGTTAGGATTTGGAGGTGCAGGTAGAGCCAATTGTTGCGCTGGTGGAGGCAAGGCCATTGGAGCCTGGTATGGAGCCTGGGTTTGCCTTTGATGAGGAGGTTGGTACCGAACCTGCTGAGTTTCTGGACTTGTTGTGGCTGTGGATTATTATTCCACCTCAGGTTCGGGTGATTCCTCCAACTTGGGTTGTAGGTGTTCCCCGTAGGTTGATTCTGTGGCTGAAACTGAGGCTTTCCCGGAAAAGTGTTTGCAGCTGCCACCACTGTTGCCTCTTCTTGGAGGTGTGGGCATTGGTCAGTTGGATGGGTCTCCAAAGAACATATCCCACACACCATTGCTTGGCTGGAGGTTCCCGGTTTGGCTTGATTGATGGCCAATTGCTTCATGAAGGTAGCAATCTCATCCAGCTTTTGGTGTAGGCCACCACTCTCCTGTTGAGCTACCTCATTCACCCCTTTTGTCACAGCGGTTGCCCTTGTGCCAAACTGCTGTGAGTTCACAGCCATGTTTTCGAACAGGAGCCTTGCTTCTGCCGAAGTTTTATCCATCAGGGCCCCACCACTGGCGGCGTCAATCATACAACGATCCATACCCGTCAGACCCTCATAATAATACTGGATCAACAATTTCTCTGAGATCTGATGGGTTGGACAGCTTGCCACCAGTTTCTTGAATCTCTCCCAGTACTCATGGAGAGACTCACCTTGCAGTTGGCGGATGCCACTGATGTCCTTCCTTATGGTTGCTGCCCTTGAGGCTGGGAAGAATTTCTCCAGAAAGATCTTCTTCATGCCAATCCATGTGTTGACAGCTCCATTTGGCAGGTTCAAGAACCATTGCTTCGCCTGACCGTCCAGAGAGAACGGAAAAGTCCGAAGCTTCACGTGTTCCTCGTTGACTCCTCTTGGCTTGAGAGTCTCACACACCACATGGAATTCCTTGAGGTGCTGGTGTGGATCCTCTCCGGCCAATCCGTGGAACTTAGGGAGCAAATGGAGAATAGCTCCCTTAAGCTCGAACTCAGTGTCCAACCTTGGGTAAGTAATCCCCAAAGGTTGTTGGCTGAGGTCAGGAGCTGCAAGTTCCTTCAAGGTGAGCTGATAGTCTACCATAATCGAGCTTGGACCTGAAACACTAACAGACAAATCAGAAAGTTCAGGACCAGAGAAAAGTAGCGTTTCAAACGGTGGATCTTCCGGTTGCCCTTGAGACTCAGTAAACCCTCTCCTAGCTCGCCTTATTTTTCTCAAAGTGTGTTCGATTTCAGGGTCAAAAACGGCAAGCTGGGGATCCGGTTGAGATCGAGTCATGCGCAGCTGCAACTTTGCAGTCGCAGTCGGGCGCTGGGGCGCTGTATACGCGCTGCAGCGCGAGTATCAGCAGCAGACTCAGCTGTTCTTGGAACAGGGAGTCTGGGAAGAGTAAAAATGAAAATATAAAATGAAAATAAAGTGCAAAATAAAAGGAAAATCTTTTTTTTGTTTTTATTTTTGAAAGAAACAAAGAAAAATAAAAGAAAACGGTTATGTACACTACTCACAATTCAAACAACTAGTGATTACTTTCATCGCCATTCCCCGGCAACGGCGCCAAAAATTTGATGGTTGTTGTCGTGACACCCACAAATTTAATTATTTATAAAACCGAGTTCCCCTAATATAGTTTAGTGGAAACCAGGGTCGTCTCTCACAAGGAATGACTAAGAAAGCAATACACAATACTAGTTGTATGACAGTTGTCACAATTGGGGGGGTTTTTTGTATGCAAGAAAATATAATTTGGAATAAAATAAAGATAATAAAAATAGTGGTTTATGGGGTGGAACATTCATTAGGGTGTTTATCATTGGCTACAAAAGAATGCATGAGTTGATTAATTACGTCGGGGTTAGATCTAACTCCTTTGTTGTGATTCTAATGATTAATTACCTAAAATGAGATTAATTAGTGAGATCTCACCTTTAGTTTCACTTTCAACAATTGTTTAAACCAATCACATTAATCTAATTAAAGAGACTAATCAGTCAATTAATTAATCATTACCAAATCCTGATATGCCATGCATCAATTAATCAATTAACACATAACACATGCCAATGAATTAGCCTAACTCAATCGAGTAAGCCAAGACAAAGGGTTAAACACACAATTCAAGATCTCAAATCATATGCCAAGGGTTGATAATGAAAACTTATGCAGGATTAAGAACAAAGCCTCAATTTACCCTAATGATGTTCACACCCTCATAAACCACCAAGAGACTTAGTTACTCATGGAGGAAATAAAAGGGCAGAAAATAAAGAAAGTAATTAACTTCAACAATAAAGAGCAAAGTAAGAAATTAAATGCAAATTGGAAAGATGGAAAAACGAATAACTGAATTAATTAGAAAGAGTAACTTACAAAACCCAAAGGGCTAGACGAATAACGTTGAGAATACAAATGAAGGAGCTAGAGCTAAACTAGGAAAAAGATGGAATCCTAATGGAGAAAATAACTAACTAAAAGCCTAGGGTTCAAATTAAGAAACTAGGAAAAGAAAAGATATAAAAGTGGTGGTGTTGAGAGGTGTGTTTTCTGATGCATTAGCCTCCTTTAAATAATGTGAGCAGCCTCCAAACCCTAGTCAACTTGGGCCCCCAATTCGTCTTGCAGATAGGGTTTCTGCTGCAACAGAATTGCGGCGCGGCGCTGGGGCGCGCATGGCTCGCTAGGGCGCCAGTGCTGTGCACGTGATAGATTTAAGTGGGCCTTGTGCGCTGTGGCGCGCTATGGGCGCTGGAGCGCTCGATGCTGGTTCTGAAATTCACTGCTCCGCTTCTTGCTCAGTTTCTGATGTCTACAGCTCCAATAATACCTGTGACCTGTACTAAAAATACAAAATATCCAAGATCAAGTGCAAAGGTCATCCTTGAATTGCAAAAACATCATAAAACTTGTTACTTTAGCCTTTATTTCTATTAAGCCCAAATAAATTCCAAATTGTATTAAGTATAATAAAAGGCTAAAATAGAGCAAAGAATTGCATACAATCATCCAAATTAAGGGCATAAAATATTAGCAAAAACCACGTTATCAATATACCTACATAATTTGTAATCTTTTTAATATACCAAACAAGGTAATGTGGATTACCAGTAATGTTATTTGTATATACCAAACAGGGTAATGTGGATTACCGGTAATTTAATTGGAGGTAATCTATCTACAAGGTAATCTAGATTACCGGTAATCTTCCACGGTAATGTGCCAAACGCCCCCTCAATGTCTAAGTGTAACACCTGTCACTCATAGCCCGAGAATACTAACATAATAAAATAAGTGTAAGGGTAGACTATATTTGAGCAATTAAGGACATGTATGATGGTACTACGACTAGTGTGAGGACTCAAGGTGGGCTAATAAGAGAGTTCCCTATAGTGTAGGACTATACCAAAGGTCATCTTTGAGCCCTTATATTTTCACCCTGGTCTTGGGGGTGCTTACAGAACATACCCAAGAACCAATGTCGTGGTGTATGCTTTTTGCCAACGATATAGTCCTCATAGGTGAATCAAGGGAAAAAATTAACGGGAAATTGTAGGAGTGGAGACAAACTTTGGAAGTATATGGTCAGCGCATAAGTCGCAATAAGACAGAATACATGCATTGTAAGTTCAGCAAACAAAGATAATACTCAGATATAGAAGTGAAGACAGGGGAAAACGTCATACCTCAGGTTAAGAGCTTTAAATACCTTGGTCAGGTTAAGAGCTTTAAATACCTTGGTTGCATCGTTCAGGATAATGGAGAGATAGACGAAGATGTCAACCATATGATTCAAGCTGGATAGATGAAATGGAGAAGTGCCTCAGGCTTTATATGCGATACAATAGTGCTATATGTACAGCCACCTAGTCACTTTTTGATGTGGACCCCGTAGCACTACTAATATCAATGCAACCGTGAATAACTCCCCTATCCCCACGTTTACTACACGTGCTTAACAGAAAAGGGGGAGACGTTTGGTTTTCTACAGTTTCTAACACATGCAAGTTATTCTTCCTCCACACTCTCTCTTTCTCTCGTACTCAAACCCCTTTCACTCCCCAACCATTCTCTCTCCTCTCGAACCCGAAAACTTACCACCGTCTTGTCTCGACTCTCAAACTCGTGCGCTACTCACTGGCACCGTCGTAGCCGACCTCTCAACCGTGCAAAGGTATGTTTTTCTATGCATTTACTTCCCACCGTTTGCTTTTGTCGTCAACCGTGCAAAGTTGTATTTTTTCTATGCATTTTCTATTTCTTTCACATTCATTCATTTTTTTGAAAAACTCTGAACTTTGAAGTCTTTCACTTCTTCCATTTTGAGTTTATGGATTTATGCATTTCGCGATTACTTGGGTTGATTTTTTTTCTTTAAAAAAATAGGATTTCTCACTTTGCTATTTTTTATAGTGTCACAACATTCTCGAGGGGTGTCGTGACTAAAAATAGAGAAAAAAAATGGGAGTCACCACCAATTTTAATTATGAGAAAATTGGAAAACCTTTATTTGTGAAAAACTGGTCTTTTTAGAGATAAGGTTCGGGAGTCGAATTATGATTAGGGAAGGGTGAAAACTTAATCCCACTACACCCTAATACATTCGTATAAATACGGTTACCCTAGAGCAAATTGTGCAAATTTATATTTATAATTTAATAATATTTAATTTCCCCTTTAAGATATTAAAATAAATACATGAAAAAAGCAATATTAAAAAAAGAAACAAAATGATTTAAAAATTAGTTTTGGGTTGACAGGTTGTAGCTTGCGCCGACGTATCCTCTAGTGCAATGAGGAACTCAAACCCACGTCGTTCTTGTAGAAAATGGTTGTGTGTTGGTATTATTTTAGAAAATGCTGAGTACAGAACGAGTTATGAGTTGCACAAGTACTTCACAATTTAAAATTACGAGGATGATTATCTCATACAACGAAATAATAAATTGTAAAAAGATTTTGTGAATTTTGATTTAATTTTAATTGAAAGAAAATAAATTAAATAAAAAAAGATAATTTGTTTATTAAAAAAAATATATTTTTAGGATACAGGACGATATGATTCGCATAAGTACCCACACTTTAAAATATCGAGGATGATTAAATCATACAACGATATTATTAATTGTAAAAAAAATTTTTAGGATTTGTTTTGATTTTAATTAAAAGAACATAAATTGTTTTTTGATTATATTTAAAAAAGGAAATAATTATTATTTTGAAAAAAAGATATTTTATAGGGTACAAGGCGATATGACTCGCACAAGTACCCAAAAAAAGTGATCCGAATGATTAAATCACACAACGAGATCTTGAAGAGTAAAAAGAAAAGAATTTTATTTTGATTTTAATAGAAAAAAAAGAATAATAATAATAATAGTAAACCAAACCCCCCTTTTATTCAATCCCTAATTCCCGTATTGGGAAAGAAGGGAAGAGATGAGGGGCGCTATGCGGCGGCCAGGGCGGAGAGGAGTAGAGCGGTTCGAATTCTCCCGCAGGGCGGCGCTGCAAGGGAGGCAGAGAGGAGGGAGACCAGTTGCGGTTGCTGCTATCGTGCAGAGGAACAACGCGCGCAGCGTCGCCGCCGCTGTGGTGAGGAAGCGAAGAGAGCGAGGGAGAGGCGCAACCGTGATTACTGCTACCACGATTGTTGTTGTGGCGGACTCGGTTCCGCTTAGGATGCTAGCTCTATGGCGGGTGGCTGCCGGCCCCGTGGCAGGGTGGAGAGCGAGGTAGCGCGGGCTGCAGAGGGAAACAAAGGTCGAAAAGGGAGAGAGGAAACTACAACGACGGCTGTGAGGTGGTGGCTCGGCGCAGGGAGCCTGCGATAGCCATGGCCGTCGAGCGGGAGGCAGAACCGCAGGGAGAAGTGCGACCGCGGGCTCGCGGGTGCAGTGCTCTTCCACCGGAAGGTTTGTGTTTTTTGCTGAGATGGTGGCATTGATGGAGGTAGAGAGCGGTGCAACCGCGACTGCTCCTGAATGTTCTTTCTTGCCACCGTTGTTGCTATTGTGTTTTTCTGCTCCTGTTTTCTGCTGATCTTGGGTGATGACAGGGGAAGATGTGTGGAGGTGAACTAAGATGCTGGTGGTGGCTGTGATAATGTGAGAGTGGTGGTGAGCACCATGGTGTTGTTGTTGTGCTGCTGGTGTGTGTCAATGGAGATGATGATGATGGCAAAAAGGGAAGGGTTTCTTCCCCGTCCTCTCTGGTGGTGGTGCTCAATATATACTAACTACTTAGGGTAAAATTAGCATTAATGTGATAAGATTGTAATTGATATTTTCTGATTGTATTGTAATTGATGCAATTTGTGATTATGTTTGATGTGGTGAGATTATGCTAATTTAATTATGATCATGATTGATTTGATGAAATTCTAATCATGATTTTATTTTTTTATATTTTTTCATTTTTTTCTATTTTTAAATAAATGTCCGGAAAAAATACGGTATTTACAGTTGCCCCTCTTTACTTGTTCCTTACTATTATGCAAAAGTTGTGACTTTTGAATTAGTAAAGGACAAGTAAATATAAGAACACGTATTTTGTTCGGAAGGGATGATGAATGCCGATGGACCTAGATGCATGTGATGTGTGTGTGAAACTTGTGGTTGATGCTAAAAATAAAATCGAGACAGAAGTATAAATCGAGGCAGGAAATGTAAATCGAGGCGAGTGATAACGCTGTTTTTGCCAATATTTTGTGACCTTAATTTGAGCAATTGTATGCATTTCTTTACTCTATTTTTAGCCTTTTATTGTGTTTAATACAATTTGGATTTATCTTGAAATTAATGGAAATAAAGGCTAAATGAATAAGTTTTATGATGTTTTTGCAATTCAAGGATGACCTTTGCACTTGATCTTTTGGATTTGATGTTTATGGTGCAGGTCATAGGAATTATTGGAGCAATGGACATCAGGAACCGAGTAAGAAGTGGAGCAGCGGATTCCAGGCCAGGATCGAGCGCCCCAGTGCCCATGGAGAGCCCTGACGCCTGAGCAACCTCAGCTCCCAATGTGTGCGAGACTCATGCGCCCTAGCGCGGTATATGCGCCCCAGTGCGGACCTGCGTAACTTTGACAGTAGGGACCAATTTGCAAAACCGCATGAGGGGCATAACTGCAAGGGTTCTGAAGTTGCTTCCTCTATATAAAGCAATGCTAATGCATCCAGAAAACACACTCCCAGACCTAGACTCTTATTTTCATTCTTAGTTAGGATTTTCTCTTATTAGGATTCCATTATTCCTAGTTTTACTCCCTATCTCTCTCCATTCTTCTTTCATTGTTTACTTTCAACGTTATTCGTCAAGTCTTTTGGAATTCTATTATTAGCTTTTCATCTTTGACTCAGTTGTAAGTTAATTTCAGAATCAATTCAGTAACGTTATTCGTTTTTCATCAATTTCCTTGTTTGCACTTTGTTTTCCATTAATCCTTATTTTCTTTGCCCTTTCTCTTTATTATTTCAAGTTAAATTATTTTTTTCCATTCATATTTGTTTTAATCCAATTTATGTTTCTGCCTTTTTCTTCCATGAGTAACTAATTCTCTTGGTGGTTTATGAGGGTGTGAACATCATTGGGGTAATTGAGGCTTTACACTTCATCTTGCATTGGTTTTCATTGTCAATCCTAACATATAATTGGAGATCTCAGATTGTATGTGTTTAACTTATGTTTTTGGCTTTGGGTTAATGCATTTGGCTTGTTCATGTGTTGGTTGATAAATTAATGCATGTCACACTAGGATTTGGCATATGATTAGTTAATTAGATGATTAGTCTCTTTAACTAGATTAATGTGATTGGCTTAAAAGATTGTTGAAAACGAAACTAAAGGTGAGATCTCACTGATTAATCTTGTTCTAGGCAATCAATCATTATAATCACAACAATATGGTTAGATCTAACTTTGGCGTAATTAATCAACTCATGCATTCTTTTGTAGCCAATGAGAAACTCCCCAATGTATGTTCTACCTCATGAACCATTGTTTTTAGCATTTTATTTCCATTAATCAACATTTACATTCCTGCATACAAAACCCCCAATTTGTGACAACCCTCATACAACTGGTTTTAAGTATTACTCTCTTAGCCATTCCTTGTGAGAGACGACCCTGGTTTCCACTAAACTATATTAGGGGGACTTGGTTTTAAAATAATAAATTTGTGGGAGTTGCGACGCTCACCATCAGCGAGAAATGTAAATTGAGGCAAGAAATGTAAGTCGAGGCAAAAAATGTAAATCGAGGCAAGAAATGTAAATCGAGGCAAAAAAATGTAAATCGAGGCAGGAAATATAAATCGAGGAAGAAATGTAAATCGAGGCAAGAAATGTAAATCGAGGCAGGAAATATAAACCGAGGAAGAAAATGTAAATCGAGGCAGAAATGTAAATCGAGGCAGGAAATGTGAATCGAGGCAAGAAATGTAAATCGAGGCAAGAAATGTAAATCGAGGCAGAAATGTAAATCGAGGCAGAAATTTAAATCGAGGCAGGAATTTTAAATCGAGACATGAATTTAAATCGAGGCAGGAAATGTAAATCGAGGCAGAAACGTAAATCGAGGCAGGAAATGTGAATCGAGGCATGAAATGTAAATCGAGGCAGAAAATGTAAATCGAGGCGAGAAATGTAAATCGAGGCAGAAATGTAAATCGAGGCAGGAATTTTAAATCAAGACAGGAATTTAAATCGAGGCAGGAATTTTAAATCGAGACAGGAATTTAAATCGAGGCAGGAATTTAAATCGAGGCAGGAATTTTAAATCGAGGCAGGAATGTAAATCGAGGCAGGAAATGTAAATCGAGGCAGAAATGTAAATTGAGGCAGGAAATGTTAATCGAGGCATGAAATGTGAATCGAGGCAGGAAATGTAAATCGAGGCAAGAAATGTAAATCGAGGCAGAAATGTAAATCGAGGCAGGAATTTAAATCGAGGGAGGAATTTTAAATCGAGACAGGAATTTAAATCGAGGCAGGAATTTTAAATCGAGGCAAGGGAATTTAAATCGAGGCACTGAAATTTAAATCGAGGCAAGGGAATTTAAATTGAGGTATTGGAATTTAAATCGAGGCAAGGGAATTTAAATCGAGGCAAGGGATTTAAATCAAGGCACTGGAATTTAATTCGAGGCAAGAGAATTTAAATCGAGGCAAGGAAATTTAAATCGAGGCAAGGGAATTTAAATCGAGGCACTGGAATTTAAATCAAAGCAAGGGAATTTAAATCGAGACAAGGGAATTTAAATCGAGGCACTGGAATTTAAATCGAGGCAAGGGAATTTAAATCGATGAATGAAATGTATAATTGATGTTGAGAGATGAAGATGTTGCATATGGTGTGTGCTGACTGTGGTGATGATAATGTTAGCAAATTATCTTGGTCTCTTTGCAAGCTATGCATATGATTTAGAAGAGATGCTTGTAATGCATGATTAAAAGTGCATGAGATGACTTTAACTAAGAGGTAGATTTCCCCTAGTAAGCGACTTTTTCAAACCATATTTTAAAAATCCCCAGTTTTGATGAATGCATTGATGCATGATATGTGTAACGTGGGTGTGATGTGCATTGATACTGGAGACGTGACAGAATCTAGCCCTAGTGTGATGAATGACATGCTCTAAATGAAAGTGACACCATAAAATTTGCCCCAGTGTATGGTACTTGATCATCGTCCTTTTAGATGATTTTTTTTTTATTGGTCCAAGACATTTTGTGTTGAGAGCTCGATCCCTTTGATTCTATTTGTAAACTGATACTTAGTTGTGAAGTTTGAAGTGGTTGGTGATTGGTTATGGGTGGATGGTGGTGGTCGTGATGAACGAAGGTGATGGTGGTGGATGGTTGTGATACCCCGTATCATAGTGTCCCTTAGGAAGGACTTTTCTTAGGATGCGTCAGAAACACGTCAGCAAGTTGCTGTCAGAGGGACTCGCTAGCGAGCAATCAGCTTCGGCTAGCAAGTAGCTGATCGCCAGCGACCGCAAGTAAGTCGCTAGCGATGGGATTTAGTCCCATATCGTTCAGAACGGACGTCAAGACGTTGCTAACAGAAGGTGCTAGCTAGCGAGCAGCCATTGCCCGCTAGCGAAGAGCTAGTCGCTAGCGACCATATTCTAGTTGCTAGCGACCGGACCAAAGTCCCACATTGGTCACAGCTCGTTGTCAGCCTTCCCCCTCCCCCTATATAAATGAGAGAATATGTTTTCTTTTCCCTCACACCTCACTGATAAATGTATATTTTTACCTATTTTTACCCCTTATATTTATCTTGTTTTATCATTTCAATTATTATAAAGTGTGCAACTAGCTAGTTTTGCTCTTAACTTCCTAATTGGTTCATTTGATGAAACTTTGCATAATTGTGTCTTTTTGGCACATATTTATGACCAAAGGAAATTAAGGTTGTAATTGGTTCAAGTTTTGGTTTTTCTTTTGTGCGGTCTTGATGGGTCTTTTGCACGCTAGGTGCAAACGCGGTACCGATAGCTGGAGTCGGAGCTAGCGGTGCCTTCCAGTCTCAGGACTTTCCAGGTGAATGGAGGTTTTAGGGTGGATGTGTCGTGGCTGCCACATAGTAGCATTTGTATATGTTTATATGTGTATTTATATTCATGTTTATGTTTATATTTATATTTATATTTACGTTTATGACTATGTTTATGTTTATATGCTTAGGAAGATAGTATGGTAGGTAGATAACGTGCTTAGGTAGATCGTATGATAGGTAGATAACGTGCTTAGATAGATAATATGATAGATCTATAACATGCTTAGGTAAATATTATGATTAGGAAGATAACATGCTTAGATAGATCACATGCATAGCCTAGTAGGGTAATATAACATAGTAAGATATCATAACGTAGAAAGATAATATAACATAGTAACATAGCACCCCCACCTCCAGCACCCGCCCCCGCACCGGAGCAGGAGGAGTCAGACCCGGAGGAGGAGAGTTATCAGAGTGACAATTCTGCAGACTCCGGGCCTGAGGTAGCTTCCCCTGCAGCGAGCTCGGACGTGAGCGATGATGACGAGAGCGTTGGTAGATGACGTGCTGACCCGTGACCCCCGACTGACGTGCAGCTGACCCCTGACTGACGTGCAACTGACCCCTGTTTCTTTCTCTTTGTTTATATTTTATATTATGGAGCTTTTGTAACCTTGTGAGGGATTTGACTCTTTGTGACATGTATATGTATTTATTGGACAACCATACAGTTCTACCTGAGTCCCCTTTTTGTATATTCGGACCAGGATTTCAGATTTGTCCATTTTGATCATGTCGGCTCCTTTATGGCATGTATTAAACAGGATCTCTGACACACTCGAACTCTTTTATTGTATTCCTATGTATTTTATTTAGTAGTAATATGATGGCCATTGTTGTATGGGCCTTTATTATATTTTTGAAATTCTCCATTATTATTCTAGACGCTTATCCAGGATATTTACTCGTGCTATTACATCTGATTAGTGATGGCTTTTGAGTCTCAATTTCGATTTATCTTTTACACCGGGTTACGAAAATATGTTTTACTTATACAAAAAAAAACTTGGGGTTTTTGGGTGTTTGTAACATTGTAAATTATTAATTATGTCCATGACATAGTTAATAAATTGAGATGTTACATTGAAGACCACATATTTTGAAATGTGAGATTTCTCTTGTAACACCCGTGATTCGGGATTTTCCTGTTTTGTGTATTCTCAGTCGCCGGTGCGGATTTTGGTGCCCGGAGCTTAGAGCTATATATATGTATATTATATATATGGTGATTGATATTTAAAGTTGAAAAGAATATGGTGATGCCTGATATATATATATATATATATATATATATATATATATATATATATTTTACGGAACCAAAAAAAAAATGAGTGGTGTGTTTGTTTGGATTTAATTTAATTTCCATACTCAGGGAAGAGACCAGCGTTTAGTTTATTTATATATATATATATATATATATATATATATATGTTGCAGTAGTGACATGTATATATATATATAATCATGTTTGATATATTAAGGTGCTTATGTGAGAATAAATAAAAAATTTCATATGTGTAAGGGAACATATTTTATGCCTCATGATTAAAATAAGTTGTATATATATATTTATTTATGCATATGGGTGCATATATATATATATATATATATGCAATTGTTTTATGTGACTAAATTTTGTGAATATTCTATAAGTTACTATAATAATAATTTAAGTTGCTGAGAAGCAAGGCAGACTTAATATTATTATTGTATGAGTTAGAGAACCCCTGAGAGGAGTAATGATCGTTATAAAAATTTTGTTGAGACCTTAATATTTAAAATTTAAATTCCCAAATTGGTGTTTGGAAAATATCTAGAAAATATTCTCACCAATATTGGAAAATTATGATTCTAAGGCTATTATTATTAAATTTCGCATTTTACGATTTTCAGGAAAAATCCTATTTATATATAAATAATGCGAAATTAATAATAATATGAGATAATTATTTTAGACTCATTGAGAGTCTCATAATATTAAGGAAATTTTCATAACGATCATATATCATTTTCTTATTTTAAAAATTGAGTGTTTAGTGAGTTTTTGAGTAACCTGAGAGTGAGCCTGAGCTAGATCCTAAACACAACCGGAGCAACTTTTTAGGACCCTGAGCTCCCCAAATTTATTTAACTCTCACCATAAATCTTAGTTGTAATTTCTTACTCAAAACCATACTCAAATACATACTCATACTCACCACCTAGAGACATTTAACACTACAACAACTCAAAAACTAAATAAAACAACCCCCCTGGCCCTTAAAACACTCGGCCAGACCCCCTCCCCTTCACCACAACTTCATTTCTCTCAAACAAACACATCAGAAAGCTTCAAGAGCTCTCCCTCCCCCCTTGAGAAACCAGCTCGACCAGCCCCCTAGAAGGCCAGAGAAACCACCCTCAACCACCTCCATTTCACTTTCTCTTCAAGAAATCAAGTGAGTTATCAACCCCCTTCATCATGCTTCTGATTTCTCATTGTTCCAGAACCTCTTGCTTTGTGTTTTTGTTGATATTCACCTCTGATTTTCGAGTTGCATGATGCATGTGAAAGTATCTTGATAAATTTGATGAATGAAGCTTGTGTGTGTGCTTGCATGTTAAGTTTGATGCTTGCATGTGCATGAGATTATGTTTTTCTTGCATTTGGTTCTGATATATTGAGGTTAGATACTGATGTTATGTGTATGTATATTGGATGGGTGATTTGGAGGAGTGGGTATGGGTTTTGAAGTGAAAATAGAGCTGAAACGCGATTTCTGCGTTTTCTGCAGTAACTGTGCTGTGGGGATCGATCCCCACCATTGGAGGATCGATCCCCATGTGAAAAATTGCTGATCCTGAAAAATTTTGCCTGGGGATCGATCCCCACTATGAGAGGATCGATCCCCGTGCTGCGAAAACGAGTTTTTTGTAAAATTTTGAGGCATGATCGATCCCAGACCCCTGAGGATCGATCCCCTGCATCTGAAAAGTACAATTTCACTTATTTTCACCCAAATTCAAATACAAGTTTTCAAATAATGATAATGGGGTTAACATACTATTTTAAAGTGATGAAAATAAGTGTGTAGCAATGCTTTTAATCATGAAAAGAGAAATGGAGTATATATATATATATAAGTTGATGTGTAAAGAATTGTAAGTTAAGGAGTGACATGTGAGTTTTTGTGATATTTGATAAAGATAAGAATGAGATGAGGCTATGTGTACGATGAAAGTTTAACACTTTAGTTCGAAGCAAGAATATGGTATTCGGAGAACCCAAACCCGTTTATGTGAGTGTTAAGAAATTTGAATTGGCGAGTGTATGTGAATGGAGTCATATATGATGCCGAACTTGTTATGATAATAATGTACAAGCATGCTATGTTAATATGGGTGGTAGAACCCCTTAGTTGAGACCGAAGTAAATTGTGATATGCTCATGATGAAGTGATTGTGAATTTGCGTTTAAATTTGTGAACCATGCTTGAGTTGTGAACCATGCTTGATTTGTGAAACATAATTTAACTGTAAATTATGAATAATAAGCCACTTAGTTGTGAGCCTTTGGAAATGCAAGCTATGATGTTGAGAATTTAATTATTGAGCTGAAAATGTAGAGATTTGTACATGTTTTGTGTGGTTGTGTTGATTTGGAAGGTTGAAGTATTATATGGCTACTTAGGAGTTTGGGTGGATTCGAGTAGGCCTTTTCCAGCTACTTAGGAGTTTGGGTGTATTCGAGTACGCTGATGCCGGCTACTTGGGAGTTGGGTGTATTCGAGTACGCTGATGCCGGCTACTTGGGAGTTGGGTGTATTCGAGTATGCCGATGTGGCTATTTGGGAGGTGGGTGTATTCGAATATGCCATTAGAGGGTATCTGGGAGGTGGGTGTATCCGGATACGCCTCAAAGTTAATATGTTATTTGAATTACTCTCATGCATGCTTATTAATATGAATAATGCGATAGCGTTGGCTTGTTGCATACTATGTATAATTGCTGTTGGAAGTTTGATGTGGTGATTACCAAAAGTGCGAAACCGATTTTGGTCGGCTGTAAGGATATGTGAGAGGGGTGAGCAATTATTGTACATTGAGAGAACCGCGAGAACTTAGAAAGACTCATAGGTTCCCCCCTCTAGAAACGGATCGTTAAGTTGTTTGTTCTAGTCAAAGTAAGCACTTGAGGTTTTGAGAAAAGACAAGTCCTGTTTGATACAAGTATTACTTTGACTAGCTAGAATCGAGAACATCGGGCACGTAGATCCGTGTGCTCAAGGTAACTCACTAAGACGACTTCGTCTTACGCTCTCTTTTCTTGATGCTTCGATTCTAGATGGACCAGCCACCGCAGCCCCCGCCGCGCCACGAGACCTATGATATTGCTTGGTCCAGCTACACGCCGGCCACCGGTGCGGTGACTGTCGCGTCGACTATCTCCGGGGTACACCACTTCTTCATCCCAGAGCTTCTGGCGAGGTACCCTGCTCCCGTTCCTGCTTCTGCTCTTGCCCCAGCTCCAGTGCCGGCCCGTTCGTCTGCCTCTCCACCGTGACCTCCGCCACCATCTCCTGCCTCGGAGTCGGTCGAGTCGGACCCGGAGGAAGATGGAGGCTATCGGAGCGACGACTCAGCGGACGTCTGGCCAGATGTCGACTACATCTTGGTGGAGTCAGAGGTGTCCTCTCCCGCAGCAGGCTCGGATATGAGCGAGGATACCGGGACGCCAGTAGGTGAGGCGCTGATCGTGACCAACCTGACCGATGTGCAGCTGACCATTGACATCTTTTCTTTTGTTTATAAGTTATCTTTTGTATGGAGCTTTTTGTACCCCTGCGTGGGATTAACTGTTTTGGCATGTATATGTATCTGATGAACTGCAGTTTTACCTGAGTCCTTTTTGTATATTCGGACCAGGATTCCAGACTTATTTATTTCGATCATGTCAGCTCCATTCTTATTTCTGTATGTACTAAACAGGATCCTGATACACTCAAACCTTTATATTTTTCACTCTGACGCATATGTTATATATTAATATCATGACCATTTGTTGCATGGGCCTTTATTATATTATTGGCATTTTCTATTGTTATTCTAGACGCTTATCCAGGCTATCTATTCGTGCTACTAATCTGATTGGTCATGGCTTTGAGTCTCGATACCGATTTATTGTACACAGGGGTTTGCGAAATTATATTTTACATATATACGTTTCAAAAAAAAAAAAAAACATGGGGTTTTTGGGTGTTATGTAACATTGCAAGTTGTTAATTATGTCCATGGCATAGTTAATAATTTGGGATGTTACATCTCTATTTTTTTTACATTATAAAAAAAAGACTATAGACTTTAAATTATGAAATTACATGATTTTATTTTACATATAGTAGAAATTGAAGGTTACATACTTTAAAATGTGAGATTTCTCTTTTTTCCTAGAAACACTATAAAAACAAGTACTATAAACTTTAAATGATGAAATTATATGATTTTTTTTTACATATAGTAGAAATTGAAGGCTACATATTTTAAAATGTGAGATTTCTCTATTTTTTTTTACACTACAAAACATAGACTATAGACTTTAAATTATGAAAATATATACTCTAACATGTGATACTTATTTTTTTCTAGAAACACTATGAAACAAATACTATAGACTTTAAATTATGAAATTTCATGATTTTTTTTTTCAAATAGTAGAAAATTAAGGCTACACACTTTAGAATGTGAGATTTCTCTATTTTTTTAGTACACTATAAAACAAATTAAAGACTATATATTTTAAATTATGAAAGTACATGATTTTTTTTACATATAGTGGAAATTGAAGGCTACATATTTTAAAATGTGAGATTTCTCTATATTTTTACTCTATAAAACAAAGACTATACATTTTAAATTATGAAATAACATGATTTATTTTATATATAGTAGAAATTGAAGGATAAATACTTTAAAATATGAGATTTCTCTTTTTTCTAGAAACACTATAAAAAAAAAGATTATAGACTTTAAATTCTGAAATTACATTATTTTTTTAAATATAGTTGAAATTGAAGGCCACATATTTTAATTTGTGAGATTTCTCTATTTTTTTTACACTATAAAACAAAGATTATAAACTTTAAATTATGAATTTACATGATTTTTTTACATATAGTAGAAATTGAATGTTATATACTTTAAAATATTAGATTTCTCTATTTTTCTTAAAACTCTATAAAATAAAGATTATAGACTTAAAATTAAAATTACATGATTTTTTTACATATAAATAGTAGAAATTGAAGGCACATATTTTAATATGTGAGATTTCTCTATTTTTTTTACACTATATAACCAAGACTATAGACTTTAAATTATGAAATTATACGATTTTTTTACATATAGTAGAAACTGAAGGCTATATACTTAAAAAGTGAAATTTCTCTTTTTTTTCTAGAAACACTATAAAACAAAGACTATAGACTTTAAATTATGAAAGTACATGATTATTTTACATATAGTAAAAAATTAAGGCTGCACACTTTAGAATGTGATATTTCTTTATTTTTTAGTACACTAAAAAACAAAGACTATAAACTTTAAATTATGAAATTACATGATTTTTTACATATAGTGGAAAATTGAAGCTACATATTTAAAATATGAGATTTCTCTATTTTTTTTTACACTATAATACAAAGATTATAGAGTATAAACTTTAAATTATGAAATTACATGATTTTTTACATATAGTAGAAATTGAAGCCTACATATTTTAAAATGGGAGAGTTCTCTATTTTTTTACAATATAAAACAAAGACTAGACTTTAAATTATGAATTTTGATGATTTTTACAAATAGTAGAAATTAAAGGCCGCGCCACATATTTTGAAATGTGAGATTTCTCTATTTTTTTTATATTTTAAAAAAAAAGATTATAGACTTTAAATTATGAAATTACATGATTTTATTTTACATATAGTAGAAATTGAAGGCTAAATACTTTAAAAAGTGAGATTTCTCTTTTTTCCTAGAAACACTGTAAAACAAGGACTATAAACTTTAAATTCTGAAATTACATGACTTTTTTTTTACATATAGTAGAAATTGAAGGCTCCATATTTTAAAATTGAAGATTTCTCTATTTTTTACTCTATAAAATAAAGACTATAGATTTTAAATTATGAAATTACATGATTTTTTTAAATATAGTAGAAATTGAAGGTTATATACTTTAAAATATGAGATTTCTCTGTTTCCTAGAAACACTATAAAACAAAGACTATAGACTTTAAATTCCGAAATTACATTATTTTTTTTACATATAGTAGAAAATCATGGCTACACACTTCAGAATGTGAGATTTCTCTATGTTTTTAGTACACTATAAAACAAAGACTATAAAATTTAAATTATGAAATTATATGATTTTTTACATATAGTAAAAATTGAAGGCTACATATTTTAAAATGTGAGATTTCTCTATTTCTTTTACACTATAATACAAAGACTATAGAGTATGGACTATAAATTATTAAATTACATGATTTTCTTACATATATATAGTAGAAATTGAAGGCTACATATTTTAAAATGTGAGATTTCTCTATTTTTTTACAATAAAAAACAAAGATTATAAACTTTAAATTATGAATTTTCATGATTTTTTTACATATAGTAGAAATTGAAGGCCACATATTTTGAAATGTGAGATTTCTCTATTTTTTTTACATTTTTAAAAAAAGATTATAGACTTTAAATTATGAAATTACATGATTTTATTTTACATATAGTAGAAATTGAAGGTTACATACTTTAAAATGTGAGATTTCTCCTTTTTCCTAGAAACACTATAAAACAAGGACTATAAACTTTAAATTCTAAAATTACATGATTTTTTTTTATATATAGTAGAAATTGAAGGCTACATATTTTAAAATGTGAGATTTATCTTTTTTTTTTTACACTATAAAACATTGACTGTAGAATTTAAATTATGAAAATATATGAATGTTTTATATATAGTAGAAATTGAAGGCTATATATACTCTAACATGTGATATTTCTTTTTTTTTTTCCCTAGAAATACTATGAAACAAATAATATAGACTTTAAATTATGAAATTTCATGATATTTTTTTACATATAGTAGAAAATCAAGGCTACACACTTTAGAATGTTAGATTTCTCTATATTTTTAGTACACTATAAAACAAAGACTATAGATTTTAAATTATGAAATTACATAATTTTTTTTTACATATAGTAGAAATTGAAGGCTAAATATTTTAAAATTAAAGATTTATCTATTTTTTTACTGTATAAAACAAAGACTGTAGACTTTTAAATTATGAAATTACATGATTTTTTTTATATATAGTAGAAATTGAAGGTTATATACTTGAAAATATGAGATTTCTCTTTTTCCTAGAAACATTATAAAACAAAGACTATAGACTTTAAATTCTGAAATTACATTATTTTTTTACATATTGTAGAAAATTAAGGCTACACACTTTAGAATGTGAAATTTCTCTATTTTATTAGTACACTATAAAACAAAGACTATAAACTTTAAATTATGAAATTACATGATTTTTTACATATAGTAGAAATTGAAGGCTACATATTTTAAAATGTGAGATTTCTCTTTTTTTTTTTATGTAACATCCTAATTCTAATAGCGAAAAAACACGATTTTTTTTATATACACGGTCATAAGGCGAAACAGAATAAATCATACAACAGATGACAAGAAGGGATAATAAAATTGAAATTAACCATCAACCAAAGTATTGGGGATAATCAAAACCCCAAATCTCGAAATACAACCGTATTGGAAATTACATCCATAAATGTACCAAAATGGGTCGAAACAATGACAAACAAAACCAATACATGTACATAAATAGAAAGGGAAGTAAAAGCACTAGAAAAACAACACTGAAAAGAAATCCTCAGCTATGGTCAAACGGTCTCGTCGGGGTCTTCCTCCGGGTCTTCCTCTTTTTCATCCACTACCAGAAACACGGAAAATTCCGAGGGGATTCCCGATGGGCTTCCGACGGCGACAATAATTTCCGATGGGTTCCCGACGGATTTTTTTAAAAAATGACCTGTCGGAGTACGACTCGTCGGAAAAAACTATCGACGACCAAATTAAGAAAATCTGTCGGAATTTCTTCGAGGCGCTTCCGACGGTTTAATTTCGGAAAAACCGTCGGAAGGTTCCGATAGAATGCTGACGGTTAGGGTGAGCAAATTCGTCGGAAGTTTCTGATGGATATTCGACGGTTAGGGTTAGGGAAATCGTCAGAAATTTCCGATAGGTTTTCGACGGTTAGGGTTAGAAACTGCCATCGGACATTTCCGGTCGGCTTCCGACGGCTTGGGTTAGAAATTACCGATGGATTTCGATGGTTTATGGTTAAGCAGCAACATGATAATTTCAGTAATTTTTAGCCGATACCGGGGGGTTTCCGACGGTTCGTGTTGTTATTCTCCGACGGATTTCCGAAGGATATTACAGATATTAAATTTTTTTTGATACTCTTATTGTGAAATTTTTCTGTATGACCTGATTAACATATAAAATTGAATAATAAAATCTGCTATCATTAGTACGAAATAATCGAATTATTTTATCGATATATTTATATATCTTATTTAAACGAATATTATGAAAAATTAAATTACAGTAAAATAGTATAACAATATATAACAATAACAAGGAAATTAAATGTATGAGAATGTATCAGAGAAACATAACAATAAAATAGTATAAAGAAAGGGACTACTCATAGTCCGGGTGGCCTTCATCACCACTGGCATCATCATCATCATCATCATCGATCAGACCCGATGGCAGGTTGGCTCCAGAAGAGCTAGAAGACGCAAACATCTTGAATAACATCTTCATATTCTTCTTCAACTTCGACATCTTGCTCTTGCTCTTCTTCTTGTTCGACTCCTGGTTCTGCAGCCTCTGCTGTAGCTCCTGGATGGTCTGCGCCTGCTGCTGGAGCTCTGCATTCATGGCATGCACACGGTCCCTAAGAGCGTCATTTCCAACAGCAGAACCACATGCAGAGGCCGATGCAGGAGATGGAGTGTCGGTGAACCCAGCAATGTCGATACCATAAACACGACCCTTATATGGCCCACCAACAGTCTCCAGCCAAATATTATCCTCACTAGGAGGTTCGACTGTCTCTCCTGCATCAAGCTGAGTCTGATAGGCCTGTGTTGCCTCATCAAACTTCTGCCTGAACTCTGCCTGCAACGTATCAAAACAATTTTAAAAAATGTAAGTGCTATTGTAAATAAAGATTAACTGTTTACTCAAAAAATTATACAGAGACAAATTTTATATGTATACTCACGTAGGTGTTCCTGGAGCGCTCATCCACCCATTCCTTCCCCCTCTCAGTCTTCTTCATGTGGGTCTGCTCGAAGACCTCACTGTGAGTGGGGGTGCGCCTCAACTCTCGGGCCTGTGTTGAAGTGAGTTTATGTTAGTATTTTGTGCTAAAACAATAGGTTTAATAACATAGTTAATTGATATTAAACATTATGTACATACCAATCGTGCTCGTGTGCCCTCAATAGTGGTAGAGCCGCCGGTGTGGAGGGAACCACCCTTAAGTGAGGCCCGATTCAGCTTGTTGCGAGCCTGCTCAGCCTTGAAGGCATCGGTGGCCCAGTGCTCCCGCAGCACCTGGAGGTGACGCTCAGGGATCCACTGAAAGCGTGAAGTCCCGTCCCGAATATCCCTGAGCATCTCCCGGAACCTCTTCCCGGCCCTGAAGTTCCAAGCCCGTCTGATGGCTGGCTCCTCCTCAGGGAATATCAGAAAATATTTATGCAAAGTTTATAGGAAAAAAAGTTAGTGTCCAATAGAATGTACAGAAAAGATCATAATAAGGTGGGTTATTAAAAAATGAATAAATTAAAGTTTACCTTCCACTCCCTATACCACATGTCTCTCGTGGGCACAGGGATCTTGGAGAACTTGAGATACGGAGCATCAAAATGAATAAATTAAAGTTTACCTTCCACTCCCTATAAAACATTATTTTTTAAATTACAAATTAGTAAAAATATCGTTTATCCATGATAGTGAAATTAATTTTTAAAACTTACCCATTCTTGCCATCCCATCTGATCCGAGTGGGCTGACTCCCATCACCAGTAACGGGGTGGCTCCTATCAGTAGTGACTACAGGGTGGTCTGGAGCACCTCCAATAACCCCAGACTGTGAGCCAGGTGCTGACGCGGGTGGGGTGACGGCAGTCTTTGGAGGATCGGTGGGAGTAGTTTGTGCTGCGTCTGAGGACGAGGAACCTCGAATCCTCAGCGGGTCGTCCTTCTTGGAACGACCTCGTCCATGTGGTGCCATATGTATCTGTAAAATAATATTTTGTAAACTTGTTAATTGTAAACATTTCTTGTTATCTCCTAGACAATTATTATATGATTATATATATAAATATATATATATATATATATATATATACTTGAATACTTCATCGGTCGTTATCTTCACTTTCATCTTCATCCTCGGATCCTTCCGTTTCTTCACTTTCATCCTCACTCTCACTATTACGGGGTTCGCTTCGTACTGTATGTGATGGACTCTCAACAATATCAACTTCACCTGTATTGGATAAAAGGTTGGGAGGCATGGTAGTGTCAGTAATCAACCTTTGTGGGAACTGGTCATCCACTTGATAAGATTGGTCGTCGAAAACGGATTCGTTATCATATTCAACTCGCCCTCTTGGTTTTGTCCTTCTTACGACCCTCCATTTCGACTTACACTTTCCAGGGTAAGATAAGTAATACACTTGACGAGCATTTTGAGCAATGATAAAGGGATCAAATCGCTGCTCTCGTTGTGTACTATTAATCTCAGTTATTTTGTACTGAGTGTGAGATCGAGTTCCAGTTGGGCGTTGTGGGTCATACCAATCACAATAGAATAACATAATTCTTTTAATTAGTAACTCAACATATTCAAACTCTAAGATCTTTTTAATTGTACCATACCAATCTCGTTCCCCTTCTCCAGCATCTCCTTTGACACAAACCCCACAATTATATGAGTTCCTCTCCCTTCCCCAATCTACAGTGTGGAATTTGAATCCATTCACATAGTATATTGACCAACTGTGCACTTTTTTTTTTGGTCCCCAAGCTATATCTTGCAAAAATTGGTCAGTTACCCTATGTGAGGGATCTTGTACCTACGTGTATTGTTCACAAAAACAAATGATTTGTTACCCAAGGTGATGAAGAAAATTTCAATACAATTAAATGTTTTATTACGGTAACCTACATAGCCCTTGAACCATGCCGGAAATTGTTGAAGAGAATCCTCCCCATGAATTTGTTCATAGTACCTGTCATTTATTAATAACATTAGATTAGATGAACTTTTATTTACATTGTTACGCCGATATGGATGATCATCTGGTAAAAATCTCCGGTGACAATCAAACCACGAGTTCTTTCCGCCATACTTCAAGGTAAATGCCTTGGTGTCAGCCATGCAAACCGGACACGCTAATTTTCCTTGTGTCGTCAACCCAGACAACATCCCATATGCGGGGAAGTCGTTGATAGTCCACATTAATGCTGCTCTCATCAGAAAGTTTTGCTTGGAGGAAATATCGTACACCATAACACCCTCATTCCATAACTCAATCAACTCATCAATCAACGATTGAAGGTACACATCAATTTTTGCTTTTGGGTTATTTGGACCGGGGATTATACATGTTAAGAACAAGTATGGGTCTTTCATACACATTTCAGGAGGTAGGTTATACGGTGTTATCACAACCGGCCAACAAGAGTTAGGCTTACCAAACTGTCTGTTGGGAGTAAATCCGTCAGAACACAAACCTAAGCGCACATTACGAGGCTCCGCGGCAAATTCAGCATGCGTTTGATCAAAATCTCGCCATGCTTCCCCATGCGACGGATGACTCATCACACCATCAAACCTTTGATTATCAAAATGCCATCTCATGTGCGGAGCAGAACTCATGAAGGCATACAATCGCTTTAGCCTAGGTATAAGAGGCAAATAATGCATTCTTTTTTTAGGAACCTCCTTAGACCTATGATTGCCACGACGTTTGGGTTTATACCTAGGTTCTTCACAAAACTTGCATTGTGTAAGCTTTGAATCATCTTTGTAGTACAACATACACCCATTGACACAACAATCAATCTTCACCTCGCACAATCCTAATTTACTAACCAACTTCTTAGCTTGATAAAAATCTTTTGGGATACAATCTGGTTGAACACTAAGCTCACGTATCAAATCTGCCCACTGGTCAAATGAACTCTGACTATGGTTACCCTCAGACTTAACACTAAGCATTCGAACCGCTAAGGATAGTTCTGAATGAACACAACCTTCCCATAAAGGTTGATGTGCAGCATCCAGTAGTCTAAAAAGGTTTTGTGCATCTTCATTAGGGACTTCCTCAACCGGTTCAGGAATTCCTCTTGTCTCAGGGAAGTATCCGTCAAAAATCATCTGCTCGTAACAATTCAAATTTTCTTGCCATGCAACAGGATTACTACTTTCACCTACTCCCGATCTACCATGTTCCTCTACCGTAATTTCCTCCCCATGTTGGGTCCACACATAATAGTCTTCGTTAAAACCATGTTGCATAAGGTGAACCTTTACATTATCAACCTCTGAAAGTTTCGGACACCTACACTTGGCACACAGACACCTTATCTTACCCTCTGCAATGTACTCTTCAGTTCTACATGCAACATCCAAAAACACATCGAGACCTCTAATGAACGATGGTTTAATTCCGCCTCTATTATGATGAAGCCTATCGTACATCCACGATCGATCCGCACGAGATATTATAGTGTGTTTTACAGTGTAGCAACCTAATGCATTGTTGGAAATTTCATTAAACATATTTTACATTAATATCTCTTTATTATATAAGTTTTTATTGAACACATTTTCAGTTAACCTAATTTCGACAGAGTGCACCTATATATAACCAATAACTCATCAATTGCCAGAGATAAGGACCGGTCTTAGTCAAAGTTAACCAATAAATATCAATTGTCGGAGATAAGGACCGGTCTCAGTCAAAGTTAACCAATAAATATCAGTTGCCGGAGATAAGGACCGGTCTCAGTCAAAGTCATCTACCCTAAGGTTCTTAGCAACATGTTATACAACAATCATATATCATCGTGATATTGATTTATTATATCAACATAATTATCATCAAACATAACAATCAACAAAATATCAATCATCCTTGTTAAGTTTTCCAACAAATAACAATTCTTATTATACCACTATATATGTTGATTGATGAGGACATAACACTTTTCCCGTCTTTTCCCGATTGGAACAAGTCTGATCACTGGCTCAAACTAGGGACGCGACATGTTCCAATCGCACAAGAGACGGGAAATTGTGTATGCCCCCCCTCTTCAAGTATACGTACAAATTTTAATTGATCTTTGCTTAATTAATTGATCTAACTTTCTTATTAACTTTTATCTTTGTTGATTGATGAGGACATAACACTTTTCCCGTCTTTTTGCGATTGGAACAAGTCTGATCACTGGCTCAAACCAGGGACGCGACATGTTCCAATCGCACAAGAGACGGGAAATTGTGTATGCCCCCCTCTTCAAGTATACGTACAAATTTTAATTGATCTTTGCTTAATTAATTGATCTAACTTTCTTATTAACTTTTATCTTTGTTGATTGATGAGGACATAACACTTTTCCCGTCTCTTCGCGATTCGAACAAGTCTGATCACTGGCTCAAACCAAGGACGCGACATGTTCCAATCGCACAAGAGACGGGAAATTGTGTATGCCCCCCTCTTCAAGTATACGTACAAATTTTAATTGATCTAACTTTCTTATTAATCATGTAATGTACTTTATGAAATATATTTTATGAAATTAGTTTACCAAAACTCACTCAATTATATTTTATCAAATAAATATTTTTCAATTTTAAGTTTAATTATAAATTTTAATTTATCAAAATTTAATTTGATGCTAATTATCAATTATAACTTAAAAAATTTAACAAATTGAAAAATTAACAACACTTACCTTGACAGAGTAGTAAAAGCAGCGGCAGCGGCAGAGCTCCAGGCAGAGGCGGCAGTGGTGGTGACAGCGGCGGCAGTGGGTAGCGGCGGCTGTTGTGACAGCGGCGGCGGTGGGCAGCGACGGATGTGGTGGTAGCGCAGAGAACCGCGACTGGGCAGCGCAGCGGCGGCGGTCGAGCAGAGGACGCGGCAGTGGGGCAGAGTCAGCGGCGCTGGTGCAGACGAGGCGGCGGCGGGGTGGTTCGCGTCGGCTCTGTTGGGAGAAAAAATATTTTAAAACATATACCAAACAAAAAAACCAATCGGTTAGAAAGGTAGGTCTACTCACCGTGAGCAAGATGGTGGTCTCCTTTTTTGGAAACCATCGTCGACGGCGGCGTGAAGGCTGGCGGACGAGAGAAAGAGAGAGAGAGAGAGAGAGAGAGAGAGGAGTTACAGCGCTGAGTGAGGAAGGAGACGCGGTCTCTTGTTTAAGTTCAACGTTACCGGGGGGGTTTCCGAAGGCTACATGATACGCACCGTTTCATTAAACGGTCTAATGGCGCCCAAACCCTAATGGGCCTACTTCCGTCGGTAAACCCTCGGTGATTCAAAATTTAAATTTCCGATGGTTTTCCGACGGGATGCTATGAAACGCAGCGTTTCAGTCATGCACGGAGGGAATCTCAATCCAAACGGTGCCTGAAAGCCCTCGGAAACCCGCCGGAACTGTAACCTTTCAGACGGTTTTCCGACGGATGTCCATGCAACTCTTAACAAATTAGATTAATTTATACTAATAAGCTAATATAATCAGTTCAATTGTTAATATATAACAAACGATCCATCATATATTGTTGTTGTCATGAGGTGTATTGTCCTGATGAACTCAATTGATAAGTTATCTTGGTGTTCTCTTATATATAAGTACTTGGGAGTCTCCCTGGCTCTCAAGTCAGTCGTCAATGTTGTTGGCTACTTCGAATACACCGTTCAACTAATTAAATATTTTATTGGACGACATATCATTTATTACTATTTTTTTACTAATAGAAACAATCCGGACATTTAAATCCGTTTAATATCACCTTAAATCCAATAATTAAAGTTAAGTATGATATGCATCCAGAACCCTCGAAAACCCGCCGGAAATCACTATTACTTCCGAGGGTCTTCCGACGGTTACTACAAACCCCATACCCTAACCCTAACCCTGTCGAGGACCCTCGAAAACCCGCCGGAAATCACTATTACTTCCGAGGGTCTTCCGACGGTTACTAAAAACCCCATACCCTAACCCTGTCGAGGACCCTCGGAAGGCCGCCTGAACATTATATTACTTTCCGGGGGGCTTCCGACGGTTTGCATAAACCCCATACCCTAACCCTAACCATGTCGAGGACCCTCGAAAGGCCGCCTGAACATTATATTACTTTCCGGGGGGGCTTCTGACGGTTTGCATAAACCCCATACCCTAACCCTAACCCTGTCGAGGACCCTCGGAAGGCCGCCTGAACATTATATTACTTTCCGGGGCCTTCCGACGGTTTGCATAAACCCCATACCCTAACCCTGTCGAGGACCCTCGGAAGGCCGCCTGAACATTATATTACTTTTCGGGGGCTTCCGACGGCTTGCATAAACCCCATACCCTAACCCTAACCCTGTACAAAACCCTCGGATGACCGCCGGAAATTATTATTACCTCCGAGGGTGTTCCGACCGTTGCTACAAACCCCATACCCTAACCCTAACCCTGTCGAGTACCCTCGGAAGTCCGCCGGAACATATTACTACCTCTAGGGGGCTTCCGACGGCTGTTAGGCCTGCGATTGGAAGTCCATCGGTATATTATGGCGGGAAAGATGGCGCGCATTCCCGCGCTATTTTGCGAGGGTTTTCCTACGGATTGTCTTAAATCTGATGTCGCTTTGTGGTTAGCTGAAGGAGCCATTGGAAACCCCTCGAAAAACTCCGACGGATCAAGAGCCGTCGGAAATGCCCGTCGGAAATCTCTGTGTTTCTAGTAGTGATCCTCTTCTTCAACCTTCATGGGAGAGACAACCGCCTCCAGGATCTCCTCATTATCTGAAACTCCCTCGCTAAGCACATAATCAGGCTCCAAATCATCAGGGTCAATCCAGAGAAAAGGGTTCCCCATGATGTCATTTTCAGAGAGCACATACAAACCAGGAAGAGACTCTGGACCCCTGAGCCGGCACGTGCATGGGAGGAGGAGGAGGTGCATGGTGAACTCCGGGCGGAGGATGCCCAACTCCAAAAGGTGGATGAGGAACGAACGGCTCCGGCGGGGGATCCCAAGGGGGAAGGTCCGCCACATAAAATCCGAAGGTGGTAGGAACAGCAGACGTAACCGATATGAATCCAGTAGCTGGGTGGAACCGAACGGAAAGAAGATCAAGAGCGGGCGGCGGCAGATCCATCACCTAGAATTGGGCATAGGAAAGAAAGAGAGTATGAGAATAAAATTCTCAGTGAATCATTACCGACAATCGGGCTTGGTATCGTTTATGCCAATTCCAGCTATTCAATGTAACACACCCCCCCTCTGAAAGTTACACATTTCCTTTTAAGAGATTCGAGGTGTGTTACGTTGAATAGACAAACAACCTAATTGCCCGAACTAAGGAAATCTAAAAGTTTTCTCAAGGTTATCATGTAACTAGCACCCTACGCAAGTTCTATCTAACGTCACGTCCTTAGAGTCCTCCTTAGGCCGTACTAATAAGGTCTCCTAGGTCGCTCCATCGGCTTAGAACTTCTTCGTCTACATAGAACTATGGATTAGCCGTTTTCCTTTTTCATGAGCGTACGCTTAACAATTCCTCATCGGGAAACACCTCGGAACAAAACCATGATCAACATGGGGAACACCCCGGAATACATACTTACAAATCATCATTACATTAGTAGGAGTAAGTGTCCAATGCATGAAAACCGCATCTCACCTCATAGGCCTCCCTATCCTGTGAGTATGCACAATGCACCACTGTTCACTCAGTAGAACGGCTGGATCTAGGCTAATCGAAAGTTCCACTTGACGGTAAAAACATACACATCAAACAATCAAACAAACAATCCAACAAGCAGACAAACACACCCCATCCAATTTCATCTCATAATATCACCATTCAGTATCAGTATAACACAATGTATCACAGCAACCGTACTTATCATAACGATTTCATCTCATCAGTCTAACTCGTTCTCATCACCACTTTACAGTTCATCAATCAATACCATATTTTCACAATTGAAATACATAATTGATTCTATCATCATGCATAAAGCGTCTTTACTTGTCGCGCCATCCTTTCTAAACACTCTCTTTTTACGTGTAATGAAATAGTTTCTTCTCAAAGTCTTTCCTAAAGTTTTATGGAACACCTCAACTAATATTCTTTATTACTAATAATTATTAAATTATTCCCTTACTGATCTTATTCTCTTCACAAAGATTTTAAATTATTTACTTAATTTACTTATCCTTTTATTCATTATAAACTAGCTAATATATAGTTTTATCTTTCTTAAAATCTCAAATTCTCTTATAAATTAATTAAAACTTTTTAAATCTGATATCCTCTGATTAATATTTATTTCAGAAAGGTTCTCTTATTTATTTCATTATTTTCCCTTATTTTAAAACAATATACCTAGTATTAACTATTTTACGGGTTATTAATTCTTTTACATGTAAACTTAACTCCTAAACATTTTTAAAATAATTCTAATATTGACATCAATATTACTAACCTATGTAGGTCCATATGGCTTTATTAAATAATTTTTAAAACAATTTTCTCTAATTACTTATTCTATTTATTAACCAATTTTAACTAGTTTTAGCATTAGAAAACAAGTAACAAATTATTTTTAAGTTATTTATCAAATCTTGATAGAATATAAAAAGGTCATGTTTTATTCTATAAAATAATGAATAAAGCTTGTAATATTTTAATGAACCATTTATTATAAGAAAAAACATTTTTAGGATTATTTTCACAAAACTATGTGCTAGAAAATACCCTTTTATTGTCAAATAAATGATAAAATATTTTTAAATTAGTACCCTTATCTTTCCATCACCAAAACTTATTATTTCATAATACTAAACTCCCATATATTTTTAAAGGCATTTTACCACAATATTTCTTTAACTATATTTGTAAATATAGCTTTTTCTTGCTAATATTTTTACTAAAATATTTCAGAATCTGACCCACCATCTTTATTTCATAAATACTCATTATTTCAGTTTAGTAATATTTCCAAATAATATAAATAATATATTTCTAGCCTTAAGGTATTTTTAAATGACCATTTACTCAAAATAAACTATCCATTTTTAAGTCTTTTTCTTTCTAAATAAATATAAATAAATTCCAGATCTAACATAATTATTTTATTAGGGTTGAAAACAAGGATCTTGAATATAAAACTATTAAAATAGTTTTTATAGCATTTTCTTTAATATCTAGCATTATTTTTAATAAACTATGCACCCTTTTAAAACATTTTTCTGTCACGACCCAACTCAGATCCGTGACCGGCACATAGGACACCAAGTGCCATGTCAGCCTTAACCTGTTTTCCATACAACAACTAAGCTAAGCAACAACAACCACAACGACTTTAACAACACACATCACATGAAATCCATACATATAATAGGGTTCTTAATGTATCATCCCTACGTTCATAACACATGTAATCCTGCCATAGATCCTACTTATCTCAGAAATCCACATAACACAACAGAAGTTCAACAAGTCTTAATTAGACTACATCAAATACACATAACTTAGACAATCCTATTTGTAACCTTATGGAGCATACTACAGAGACAACAACTATAATATATGCCTCTAAACAATGAGGCTCACCAAAGCTAGGAGCTTGGAGGACTCGCCCCCTGATCTGCACCTGAATCTGAAAATGGTTTGTATGAATGGGTGATTCATACGCTCAGTGAATAACAGATTAAAAACAGTTTATGAACCAACACCATAATCATATATACAGAAATGTTAACTCATCACACAACCACCATACAAGATATATCCCAATTCGTCTTATTTAATATTAGTACATGTGTAAATTATGTTATAGATCCCGGGAGCCCAGTTCCTCCTCAGATCATTAGTCCCGGGAGCCCAGCCCCTCCTCAGACTTCACTAAACCTCGACCCCGGGAGCCTCGCCCCTCCTCAAGCCGAATCAACAACCATTATTCATCTTTGTTATTATCATCAATTCATAACCACATTTCGATGTACATTCATGATATTATCATATTAACGACAAAAACATCCAAGTATTGAGTTTTGGGGTAGTGGTGAACGTATGGATATGAATGCATAACTTAAGAGCATGAAGATTTTGAGCTAATGTCTTGAAAATAGAGTTTTAGTAATGTTGTTTTGTAATCGAGTACCAGTATCAAATTTCATCCTGGAAGAAAGTTTTTGCAAAAATTGACAGCCTGTAATCGATTACCAATTCGTGGTAATCGATTACAATCAGCACCAGTAGCGAAATTCTGCAGAAAACAGCTCGGGAATTATCTCCAAATCCATATTTTCACCACTACCCATCCAAATCAAACACAACCAACATGCAATATCATTCATATATCAATCAATCTCAGTCCCTATCAACTATCATAGCATAAAATTCACAATAACATCCAAAATCAATCATAAACCATAAATAACCCATTACTCACAAAATACTCCAATGAGCACAATGACACTTCCCGGTGCTAGAATGAGTTGCCCGGAGCTTCCCTAGTTGGATGAGACCCTAGAGAACACATCACAAACCTCAAATCTATTCCAAATCCAAAAATCCCAAATATAAACCCTAAAACCCCAAAACGAAAATAGAGAGAAAGAAATACTCTACGCCTACCCACAATAAACTAGATGAGGAATGATATATTGATATTGATGATTAATGGGGTTTGGGTGAGGGATTAGAGAGGGAAAGATGAGATGGGGAAGAAGAGGAATAAAGGGAAAGAGAGGAAGAGAGGGTTACGGGAAGTGAGGGGGAAAAGAAAGAAAAAGAAAGGAAAAAGAAGAAAAGGGGTGGGGAGGTGGGGCCCACTTGGTTCTATCTCCCCGGTGTACCGTGATATCTTACTCATACAAACTCAGATTACCCAAGGTATTACAATATTCCCCCCTTAAAGAATTCGGCCCCCGAATTCAAACACATAAGGGAAAAGTGAGATTACCTGAAACATGAAAGAGGTGCGGATACTTATTCCGCATGGCTTCCTCGGGCTCCCACATAGCCTCTTGACCTAAGTGGTTCCGCCAAACCACCTTCACTGTAGTCACTTCCTTAGAACGGAGTTTCCTCACTTGCCGGTCAACAATAGCCAGTGGTTCTTCCTCACATGCCAAATTCTCATCCAAGTGTAACACTTGATGCTCGATCACATGAGATGGATCAGATAGGTACTTCCTCAACATAGACACATGAAAGACAAAATGGATTGAGGACATATCGGGTGGAAGTGCCAAATGATAGGCCACTGCTCCAATCCGATCCAAGATCTCAAAAGGTCCAACATATCGAGGATTCAACTTTCCTTTCTTCCCGAACCTCATAACTCCCTTCATCGGAGAGATACGGAGGAACACATGATCTCCGACCGAAAACTTCAAATCTCGCCTTTGGTTGTTAGCATAGGCCTTCTGCCTACTCTGAGCTGCTTGAAGCCTCTCCCTGATCAACTTCACTTTATCCATGGCATCCTGTACCAAATCGGGTCCCAACAGAGCATCTTCACCACTCTCAAACCAACCTATAGGAGATCGACACCTCCTACCGTACAGAGCCTCAAACGCTGCCATACCAATACTGGCCTGATAGCTATTATTATAAGAAAACTCAACCAACGAAAGGTACGGCTCCCAACCATTTCCAAAATCCATCACACAAGCTCGGAGCATATCCTCCAAAATCTGAATGGTCCTCTCTGATTGACCATCGGTCTGAGGGTGGAAAGCTGTGCTGAAGTTAGGACGAGTCCCTAAAGCTTCTTGAAAGGATCACCAAAACCGAGAGGTAAACTGAGTTCCTCGGTCAGAGATAATGGAGACCGGAACACCATGAAGTCGTACAATGACCTCAATGAACAACTGGGCATAACGAGGCGCTCCGTATGATGTCTTAACCGGGATGAAGTGGGCCGACTTGGTCAGTCGATCCACAATCACCCATATGGAGTCAAAGCCTCGAAAACTACGAGGTAGTCCCGTCACAAAGTCTATGGTGATTATCTCCCACTTCCACGTAGGTATCTCTATAGGTTGCAGCAACCCTGAAGGTCTCTAGTGTTCCGCCTTCACTTGCTGACACACTAGACATCGAGAAACAAAGTCCGCTACATCCCGCTTCATACCTTCCCACTAGAACAACTGCTTTAAATCTTGGTACATCTTGGTACAACCTGGATGGATGGATTACTTGGAGTTATGGGCTTCCTCCAGAATAAGCTTCCTCAGATTACCCACATCGGGTACACACAAACGCTGCCCACAACGCAACACTCCCTCCGAGTCCAAAGAGAGCGTCGAATTCTTCCCTTCACTAACCTCAAACACCAGCTCCACCAGTCTCGGATCTTCACGTTACACAGACTTGATCTGATCCACTAATGTGGACTGAGCTCGCACATGAGCTAAAAACACTCCCGACCTTCCCAACTCAAAATGCATACCCTCAGCTTCCAAAAGGTGAATCTCTTCCACCAACGGCCTCTTTACGAGAGCAATATGGGCTAAACTACCCATAGACTTTCTACTCAGCGCATCAGCAACCACATTCGCCCTCCCTGGGTGATACAGAATGGTGCAATCATAGTCCTTGAGCAACTCCATCCACCTTTTCTGCCTTAGATTAAGGTCTCTCTGCTAAAAGATATACTTACAGCTCTTGTGGTCGGTGTAGATCTCACACGTTTCCTCATAGAGGTAGTGTCTCCATATCTTGAGAGAAAACACTATCGCAGCCATCTCCAAATCATGGGTAGGGTAGTTCTGCTCGTGCTTCTTCAGCTTCCTTGATGCATAAGCAATTACTCTCCCATGCTGCATCAAAACACAACCAAGCCCAATCCGAGAGGCATCGCAGTACACTGAATACCCTCCTGAACCCGAAGGCAAAATCAAGACAGGAGCGGTGGTCAAGGACTCCTTCAACCTCTAAAAACTTTCCTCACAAGCTTCCGACCACTAGAAAGGTACACTCTTCTGGGTTAACTGGGTGAGAGGGGCTGCTATCCTTGAGAAATCCTTAACAAACCTCTGATAGTAATCGGCAAGACCCAAGAAGCTACGGATCTCGGTAACTATCGCGGGCCTCGACCACTTCTGAACCGCCTCGACTTTCTTCGGATCTACCATGATCCCGTCCTTAGATACCACATGCCCGAGAAAGGTCACCCGGTCTAGCCAAAATTCACACTTGGAGAACTTGGCATAAAGATTGTGATCCCTCAATGTGTGCAACACAACCCTAAGATGATGTTCATGATCCTCCGCATTCTTGGAGTAAACCAAGATGTCGTCAATGAAGACGATGACGAACCGGTCCAAGAACGGATTAAACACCTAATTCATAAGATCCATGAAAGCTGCCAGGGCATTGGTTAAACCGAAGGACATCACAAGGAATTCAAAATGCTCATACCGGGTGCGGAAAGCTATCTTCGGAACGTCTCCCTCCTTAATCTTCAACTGGTGGTATCCGGACCTCAAATCAATCTTCGAGAAGCAACAAGCACTTTGGTGCTGATCAAATAGATCATCGATCTTAGGAAGAGGATACTTATTACGGATCATCATCTTGTTAAGCTGCTGGTAATCCACGCAAAGCCTCATAGATCCGTCTTTCTTTTTGACAAACAGAACTGGAGCACCCCAAGGGGAAGTGCTCGGACGGATAAATCCCCTATCCAAAAGGTCCTTCAACTGGTCCTCCAGCTCGTTCAGCTCCTTTAGAGCCATACGATAAGGGGGAATAAAAACAGGTTGCGCTTCAAGTGTTAAGTCAATGCCGAACTCTATCTCCCTATCCGGCGACATCCTTGGTAACTCCTCTGGGATGACATCTGGAAACTCCCTCACAATCGGAACTTGATCCACATCTGGCACTCTAGCTTCCATATCCACGACTGATGCCAGAAAACCTTGGTTCCCATGATCCATCAACTTCATGGCACCCAAAGCTGAGATCAAGGAAGCGGGGGTCACACAACGATCCCCTTGGAACTCAAAGTTTGAACCATCGGGGAGGACAAATCGCACCAACTTAGCGTAGCAATCCACGGAGTCATGACAGGAAGCTAACCAATCCATGCCTAGGATGACATCAAAATCCGCCATCTCAAGAAGTACTAAGTCGGCCAAAGTATCCAACCCGTTCACCGAGACTATACATGACTTACAAACCAACCGAACCATAAGGGGTTCTCCCACCAGAGTGCTAACCCAAAAATGATCCTCCAACGCTGTGGCTTGCTCGCTAAAACGAGAAGCAAAGAACGAGGACACATAGGAATGCGTAGAGCCCGGATCAAACAACACATAAGCCTCAGATGAGCCAACTTTCAAAATACCTGCCACAACCGTGTTCGACGCCTGAGCATCCTGACGAGTCAAGGCAAAGACCCTCGGCTGAGCTCTTCCTCCTCCACCTTGACCTCGACCTCTGTTTCCCCTAGCTGCTCCTCGACCCCCTTTCCCGGAAGAACTACCCGGAGACATCGCTGAATAAGATGGGGTGGGTAAGATAGGTGCCTGATACCCAGCAGCTCCCCCAGTAAGGCGTGGAAATTCTCTGATAAAATGCCCTACTTGTCCACATCCATAGCATACATTCTGGTTCAGGCGACACACACCTTGATGGAATCTCCCACACTGCTTGCAATGAGGGCGCTGAGGACCTTGGGGTCCAAACCACTGCGTGTTCGACTGAGAAGCACTGCTTGCTTGGGGCCTCATCCCTGACATGGCCCTAGGGGTGGATCCTGAAGAGTTAGAACCACTCCCAATAGCAAACCTCTGATTCTGATAGCCTTGGGACCCACCAGAACTGGATCCTCCTGAGAACTGCCATGTGGTCTTCTTTTTCTTCTTAAATCCCCTACTCGGCTTATCTTCCTCCCTTGAGCTTTCAATACCCACAACGGTGTCCATCACCTGGGAGAAAGTCTTCCTCCCTATCTCATTATGCAGAATGGAATGCATCGGTTCCCTGAGCCCCTTCACAAATCTTCTCACTTTTCTATCTTCAGTGGTGATCTCATGCGGCGCATATCGACATAATCGAGTAAATTGTGTAGCATACTCGACTACGGACATACCCGGAGTCTGCTTCAGCTTGAGGAATTGCTCCACCAAGAGCTCTCTTCGGTTCTCAAAAAAGAATCTTGCTCTGAAAACTTCCGTGAACTCCTCCCATACTGGTGGTGGCCTTCTCATGTTCGCCCTCTCAATCAACCAGGTCTCATACCAGTGAACTGCAATTCCTTGAAGGGTGTAGGTTACTAGATCCACGACCCTTACATCATGGCATCGGAGGGCACGCAGGGCTCTAGTGGCCCGATCCAAGAACTCCTCTGGGTCCTCCTCCATGGACTCCCCTGAGAAGGTCGGTGGGTTCAGCCTCAGTTATGTCTCCAATGTCACTTCATTCACCCCAAAAACCTGCGGCCCTCTTCTTGGTGGCTCATACCCCATGTCCGGGGGAACCTCTTCTCTTGCCTTGTTTTGATTCTCCATTATCCGAATCAAGTTGTTGAGAGCTTGGCGAACCCCTTGCATCTCAGCACCATAGTTAGGCTCCGCACCACCTCCCCGAGCTCTTCGTTCCCCTGCACTAGAGGAGGGTCCCTCGTGGTACGGGGCCTTCCTCGTCTTCGGGTACCCTCCTTAGGCGGCATGGTCAACCAAGGGTGGCTACACAAACAACAATCGTTTAGAGACATCACAGAGAAAACATCCCCGATCCAAAAAGGGATTAACATACAAGAAGTTAACTTAGACAACAACACCAGGACACCCTAAAAGGCCTTCACTAGAGTCACAATTTTGTGAAAATGGACCGGCAACCATTTACACTATTGTCACCCTACTGAAGAACGATTGCTCCATAAGTTTACAAAACTAAACCTGTCTCTGATACCAACTTTGTCATGACCCAACTCGGATCCATGATCGGCACATAGGACACCAAGTCCCATGTCAGCCTTAACATGCTTTCCATACAACAACTAAGCTAAGCAACAACAACCACAACGACTTTAACAACACACATTACATGACATCCATACACATAATAGGATTCTTAATGTATCATCCCTATGTTCATAACACATGTAATCCTGCCATACATCCTACTTATCTCAGAAATCCACATAACACAACAGAAGTTCAACAAGTCTTAATTAGACTACATCAAATACACATAACTTAGACAATCCTGTTTGTAACCTTATGGAGCATACTACAGAGACAACAACTATAACATACGCCTCTAAACAATGAGGCTCACCAAAGCTAGGAGCTTGGAGGAACGGAAGGACTCGCCCCCTGATCTGCACCTGAATTTGAAAATGGTTTGTAGGAATGGGTGAGTCATACACTCAATGAATAACAAATTAAAAACAGTTTATGAAACAACACCATAATCATGTTATAGATCCCGGGAGCCCAGCCCCTCCTCAGATCTTTAGTCCCGGGAGCCCAGCCCCTCCTCGGACTTCACTAAACCTCAACCCCGGGAGCCTCGCCCCTCCTCAAGACGAATCAACAACCATTATTCATCTTTGTTATTATCATCAATTCATAACCACATTTCGATGTACATTCATGATATTATCATATTAATGACATAAACATCCAAGTATTGAGTTTTGGGGTAGTGGTGAACGTATGGATATGAATGCATAACTTAAGAGCATGAAGATTTTGAGTACTGAAAATAGATTACAGACCTCTGTAATCGATTACCAGTATCAAATTTCAACCTGGAAGAAAGTTTTCGCAAAAATTGACAGCCTGTAATCGATTACCAATTCGTGGTAATCGATTACAATCAGTACCAACAGCGAAATTCTACAGGAAACAGCTCGTGAATTTGCTCCAAATCCATATTTTCACCACAACCGATCCAAATCAAACACAACCAACATGAAATATCATTCATATATTAACCAATCTCATGCCATATCAACTATCATAGCATAAAATTCACAATAACATCCAAAATCAATCATAAACCATAAATAACCCATTACTCACAAAATACTCCAATGAGCACAATGACAATTCCCGGTGCTAGAATGAGTTGCCCGGAGCTTCCCTAGTTGGATGAGACCCTAGAGCACACATCACAAACCTCAAATCTATTCCAAATCCAAAAATCCCAAATATAAACCCTAAAACCCCAAAACGAAAATAGAGAGAAAGAGATACCAATAGAGAGAAAGAAATACTCTACACTTACCCACAATAAACTAGATGAGGAATGCTATATTGATATTGATGATTAATGGGGTTTGGGTGAGGGATTAGAGAGGGAAAGATGAGATGGGGAAGAATAGGAAGAAAGGGAAAGAGAGGAATAGAGGGTTACGGGAAGTGAGAGGGAAAAGAAAGAAAAAAGAAAGGAAAAAGACGAAAAGGGTGGGGAGGTGGGCCCTACTTGGTTCTATCTCCCCGGTGTACCGTGATCTCTTACTCATACAAACTCAAACTACCCAAGGTATTACATTTTCAAACCAATAATATCAAATAAATTCCAGATCTGAGAAATAAATTTTACTTTCATTTGGTTAAGTTATTTTAGTGAGTTATAATTATTTTACGACATCCTATTTTTAGAACCATTTTTATTTCATTAAATAGACATTTTTCTTCATAGTTTACTAGTCCTTTATCTTATTTTTAGTGTGTATCATCACCCTTTATTTTTCTCCATCAAGATCTGATTTTTAATGTCATTTTCCAGAGGCATATGATGTTCTTAATATTTATTTACAAGTCCTTTAATGTAATATCTGGGGTAGTCTGAGTTAGTTTGAGTAAGAGATCACGGTACAACCGGGGAGATAGGACCACGTGGGCCCCACCCCTTCTTTCTTTCCCTTTTCCCTTCCTTTTTCTCTTTTCTTTGTTTTTCTCATCCTTTCTCTTCTTTCTCACGCAACCCTATCTCTTTCTCTTCTCCATTTCTTTCTTTCTTCAATTCTCATCTTCCTCCTCTCTCAATCTCTCATCCATCTTGAAGATTGAAGTGTGTTTTGCTCATCTTGTATATTGAGGGGTCTCAACCATCTAGGGAAGCTCCGGGGAACTCATTCTAGCTCCGGGTGGAGTCTTGGAGCTCTTTGGAGTAATTTGTGAGTAATGGGTTATTTGTAGTTTATGTATGATTTTGATTGAATCTGTGAATATCTTGCTATGATAGTTGATAGGGACTGAGATTGGTTGATACATAATTGATATTGCATGTTGGTTGTGTTTGATTTGGATGAGTTGTGGTGAAAATGTGGATTTGGGGATGATTTTCGCGAAGTTTTCTGCAGAATTTCATCTCTGACCCAGGCTGTAATTGATTACAGCGAATTGGTAATCGATTACTGTAATCGATTACCAAAACTCTGTAATCGATTACAGACAGCTTATTTTCGCAAAAAATTTTCTTCAGAACAAAATTCGAAGCTGGTAATCGATTACAGAGGTCTGTAATCGATTACATCAGTATGAAAACTCAATTTTCAAGACTTTAACTCAATGTTTTCTTATTTTAAAGTTAATTACTCAAATCCATTCGTTCACCACTACTCCAAACTTATTACCTGAATGTTTATAAGGTCATGGGATTTATGATATGATGTTGATGATGTAATGATGAATTGATGAGCTACTTAGACTGTGATTGTGAATGATGTGTGCCACTAACAACGATAAATAAGATAAAATATTCGAATGAATTAAGTGATGGTAAAACGACCTGAGGAGGGGAATAGCTCGCGGGGTCGTAAATGGAAACCTGAGGAGGGGCATAACTCGCGGGGTTTCGTAGTATGGTGTCTGAGGAGGGGCATAGCTCGCGGGACATCCATACTGCCTATGAACATGAGTCGGGGCCGCGCTCCAGGTGTTAATAGATTAAAAGCTACCAAGATAAAGAGACTGTGTAAGAACGTTTGAGTTATATATCTGCTGTGTTGGTGTATCTTTATGCTTGTTGATTCATGATATATTTGCATACACTGCTTATAACCTGTTTATTCACTGAGCGTATGACTCACCCATTCATACAATATGTTTTCAGATCAAGGTGCAGATCAAGGGACGAGTTCTCCGTTCCTCCGAGTTCTTAGATTTGGTGAGCCTCATGTGTAGAGGCCTTATGTATTTCCTTTCTAGTGTATGCTCCTAATGTTACAGACGGGATTTCCTTGGACTAGGATAGTGGATGGATGTTGTATAAGTCTATGTAAGACCTTACTATTGTTGTGTTATTGTTATTAAACTCCCTTGAGAGTATGTAAGATGTTTTATATATATTTGGACGTATGGATTGTGTATGATGGTTTATGGATTAAGTAGAATGTTATGACCAGGTTATATATATATATATTTGGATATCATGTATGCTAGTGTGTTGGATTATTGTATGAAATACAGGTTAAGGCTGACATGGGGCTCGGTGTCCCATGTGCCGGTCACGATCCGAATTGGGTCGTGACAAAGTTGGTATCAGAGACTAGGTTGAGTCCTGTAACTTATGGAGCAAACTGTTTTCAATAGGGTGACAATCGTGTAAATGGTTGCCGGCCCATTTTCACAAGATTGTGACTCTAGTGAAAGCTTTTATAGGATGTCTTATGGTTTTGTCTTGATGTTTCTGTGTGGTGATCCCTTATTGTTCAGGGTCACCTCTTCTGCTGTTTTTCTGAACGCTTGTTTGTTTGTGTAGCTATCTTGTTCTGACCATGCCTTCTAAGAAAAGCACCCGAGGTAGACCTCGTCTCAACAGGAACCCTCCTCCCGAGCAAGAGGCTGTGGGACCCCAAGGGGGCAATACGGATTATGACCGCGATGCGGAAATCCGGGATATTCGTCAGACTCTGAACACTCTGATGCAGATGATGGCGAATCAGAATAATCAGAACAATCAGAATCAGGAAAGAGCAGAAGTTCCCCCTAACCCGGAGTATGAGCCGCCAAGGAGAAGGCCACAAGTTTTTGGACCTATAGAGGTATCGCTAGAGGCGTATCTGAGGCTTAATCCGCCAACCTTTTCTGGAGATTCCATGGATGAAGACCCTGAGGAGTTTCTTGATAGGGCTATAAGGGCTCTGCATGCTCTCCAATGTCATGATGTGAGGGCCGTAGACCTTCTTACCTACACTCTGCAGGGCACTGCTGCCCACTGGTATGAGACCATAAGGATTGAAAGGGCAAACATGAGGAGACCACCACCGGTATGGGAAGAGTTCACAGACGCCTTCAGGGCAAGATTCTTTTCAGAGAACCGAAGGGAGCTGTTGGCTGATCAGTTCCTTAAGCTAAAGCAGACTCAGGGCATGTCCGTAGTCGAGTACGCTACGCAGTTTACTCGATTATGCCGATATGCACCTCATGAGATCACTCCGGAGGACCGGAAGGTGAGAAGATTTGTGAAGGGGCTCAGGGATCCGATGCGATCCATCTTGCACAATGAGATTGGGCGGAAGACTTTTTCTCAAGTCATGGATACTACAGTGGGGATTGAAGGTTCCCTAGAGGAAGATAAGTCTAGTAGAGGGTTTGATAAGAAGAAGAAGACTACAGGGCAGTTCTCTGGAGGATCCAGTTCTGGTGGATCTCATGGCTATCTGTATCAGAGGTTCATACCTGGGGGTGGTTCCAACTCATCAGGATCCGCTCCTAGAGGTGTGCCGGCGAGGTCCCAGTCTAGAAGTGGTTCTCAGTCTAGTGCGCATTGGCCAGATTCTCGTGCCCCTCATTGCAAGAGTTGTGGAAGGTATCATCAAGGCCCCTGCCGTGTTGTTCCTCACACCTATTATGGTTGTGCTCGGACAGGCCACTTTATCAAGGATTGTCCCCACTTTTCTGGTGGAACTTCTAGGCCTCAGGCACCGGTTTTGCCCACTCCATCTTTCTCAGCTATGTCTCCGGGTGGATCTTCTGGGCATGGGGGTAGAGGACCGACTAGAGGAAACAGAGGTCGTGGTCAGGGAGGTGGAGGAAGAGCTTAGCCTAAGTCTTTGCGTTGACCCGTCAAGATGCTCAGGCATCCGATGCTGTAGTGGCAGGTATAACAAAAGTTTGTTCTTCTGAAGCTTATGTGCTGTTTGACTCGGGCTCCACGCATTCTTATGTGTCCCCGTTCTTTGCTTCCCGTTTTGGCGAGCAACCCGTGTCTTTGGAGGATCCTTTTTGGGTTAGTACTCCGGTCGGAGAACCTCGTATGGTTCATCTTGTGTGCAAGTCGTGTGTGGTTTCTGTGGGCGGGATGGACACTTTAGCCGACCTGGTGATCCTTGATATGGTAGACTTTGATGTCATCCTGGGTATGGATTGGTTGGCTTCTTGTCATGCCTCGGTGGATTGCTATGCCAAGTTGGTGAAGTTTGTCCTCCCCGATGGTTCAACCTTCGAGTTCCAAGGGGATCATTGTATGACCCCTGCTTCTTTGATCTCGGCTATGAGTGCCATGAAGTTGATGGACCACGGGTGTCAAGGTTTTCTGGCGTCAGTAATGAACATGGAGGCTAGTGTTGTGGGTGTTTGTCAAGTTCCAGTGGTATGTGAGTATCCCGATGTGTTTCCTGAGGAGTTTCCGGGTATGCCACCTGATCGGGAGATAGAGTTCGGGATTGACCTAGCTCTTGATGCTCAACCAGTTTCCATTCCCCCTTACCGTATGGCTCCGAAGGAGTTAAACGAGTTGAAGGATCAGCTGAAGGATCTTTTGGACAAAGGGTTCATTCGACCGAGCACATCACCTTGGGGTGCTCCGGTTCTTTTTGTCAAAAAGAAGGATGGATCCATGAGGCTTTGTGTGGACTACAGGCAGCTCAACAAGTTGACGGTCCGAAACAAGTACCCTCTTCCGAGGATTGATGATTTGTTTGATCAGCTTCAGGGTGCTTGTTGTTTTTCTAAGATTGATCTGAAATCGGGTTACCACCAGTTGAGGATTAAGGAAGGAGATATTCCGAAGACGGCTTTCCGTACCCGATATGGGCATTTCGAGTTTCTTGTGATGTCTTTTGGGTTAACCAATGCCCCTGCTGCTTTTATGGATCTCATGAACCGAGTGTTCAAACCATTCTTGGATCGCTTCGTCATAGTCTTCATCGATGACATCCTGGTATACTCTAAGTGTGCTGAGGAGCATGAACATCATCTCAGAGTTGTGCTGCAGACTCTGAGGGACCACAATCTTTATGCCAAGTTCTCTAAGTGCGAGTTTTGGATGGATCAAGTAACCTTTCTGGGGCATATAGTGTCTAAAGACGGTATCATGGTGGATCCAAAGAAGGTAGAAGCAGTTCAGAAGAGGCCTAGAACTACAACAGTGACGGAGATCCGTAGTTTCTTGGGTCTTGCGGGCTACTACCGGAGGTTCGTCAAGGATTTCTCTCGGGTAGCAGCACCTCTCACCCAGTTAACTCAGAAGCACGCACCTTTTCTGTGGTCAGAAGCTTGTGAGTCAAGTTTTCAAAAGCTGAAGGAGGCTTTGACTACCGCTCCCGTTTTGGCCTTGCCTACCGGTTCAGGAGGCTACTCCGTGTATTGTGACGCTTCCCGGATTGGGCTCGGTTGTGTTTTGATGCAGAATGGGAGGGTGATAGCTTATGCCTCAAGGAAGTTGAAGAATCACGAGCAGAACTACCCCACTCATGATTTGGAGATGGCGGCGGTGGTGTTTGCTCTCAAGATCTGGAGACACTACCTCAACGGAGAGACGTGTGAGATCTACACCGACCACAAGAGCTTGAAGTACATCTTTCAGCAGAAAGACCTAAATCTGAGACAGAGGCGGTGGATGGAGTTACTGAAGGACTATGATTGTACCATCTTGTATCACCTTGGGAAGGCCAATGTGGTCGCTGATGCTCTAAGCAGGAAGTCTATGGGTAGTCTGGCCTACATTGCTGTTGTGAAGAGACCGTTGGTTGAGGAGATCCATAGATTGGAGACGGAGGGCATGCACTTCGAGTTAGGGAGATCTGGAGTACTTTTAGCTCATGTGCGGGCTCAATCCTCTTTGGTGGACCAGATTAAGTCCGTTCAACGTGATGATCCAAGGCTTGCTAAGCTAGTGTCAGAGGTCAGTGAAGGGAAGAACGTGGAGCTATCTCTAGACTCAGAGGGTGTTTTACGGTGTGGACAGCGGTTGTGCGTACCCGATGTGGGTAATCTGAGGAGGCTCATTCTAGAGGAAGCTCACAACTCCAAGTATTCCATCCATCCAGGAAGTACGAAGATGTATCAGGATTTGAAACAGTTGTTTTGGTGGGAAGGTTTGAAGCGGGATGTAGCAGACTTTGTTTCCCGGTGCCTGGTGTGTCAGCAGGTGAAAGCGAAGCACCAAAGACCTGTAGGACTGTTGCAACCGTTGGAGATACCCACGTGGAAGTGGGAGATGATCACCATGGATTTTGTGACGGGATTACCTCGCAGTTTCCGAGGCTTTGACTCCATATGGGTGGTCGTGGATCGACTGACCAAGTCGGCCCACTTCATTCCGGTTAAGACGGCTTACGGAGCGCCTCGCTATGCTCAGTTGTTCTTGGAGGTGATTGTGCGACTCCATGGTGTTCCTATCTCCATCATCTCGGATCGAGGTACTCAGTTCACCTCCCGTTTTTGGCGATCCTTTCAGGAAGCTTTAGGGACTCGTCTTAATTTCAGTACGGCATTCCACCCTCAGACCGATGGGCAGTCAGAGAGGACCATTCAGATTTTGGAGGACATGCTCCGAGCTTGTGTGATGGATTTCGGCGATGGTTGGGATCCATACCTTCCATTGATCGAAAACTCTTATAATAACAGTTATCAGGCCAGTATTGGAATGGCACCGTTTGAGGCTCTGTATGGTAGGAGATGTCGTTCCCCCATTGGGTGGTTTGAGAGTGGTGAAGCGGCTCTGTTGGGACCCGACTTGGTTCAAGACGCCATGGAGAAGGTGAAGTTGATCCGAGAAAGGCTGCAAGCGGCCCAGAGTAGGCAGAAGGCCTATGCCAACAACCGGAGACGAGACTTGGAGTTCTCGGTTGGTGATCATGTGTTTCTCCGCATTTCTCCGATGAAGGGAGTTATGAGGTTCGGGAAGAAAGGCAAGTTGAGTCCCCGTTATATCGGACCTTTTGAGATCCTGGATCGGATTGGAGCTGTAGCCTATCATCTGGCACTTCCCCCTGAGTTATCTGCTATACACCCTGTCTTTCATGTGTCTATGTTAAGGAAGTACCTATCTGACCCCTCTCATGTGCTTGAGCATCAAGTGTTGCCTCTGGATGAGAACTTAGCTTTTGAGGAGGAACCCGTGGCGATTGTGGACCGCCAGGTGAGGAAGCTCCGAACTAAGGAAGTTTCTACAGTGAAAGTGGTTTGGCGGAACCAGTCAGGTCCGGAAGCTACATGGGAACCCGAGGAAGCCATGCGGGATAAGTATCCGCACCTCTTTCATGTTTCAGGTAATCTCTTTTCCCTTCTGTGTTTGAATTCGGGGTCCGAATTCTTTAAGGGGGGAAGATTGTAATATTTGGGGTAGTCTGAGTTAGTTTGAGTAAGAGATCACGGTACAACCGGGGAGATAGGACCACGTGGGCCCCACCCCTCCTTTCTTTCCCTTTTCCCTTCCTTTTTCTCTTTTCTTTCTTTTTCTCTTCCTTTCTCTTCTTTCTCACGCAACCCTCTCTCTTTCTCTTCTCCATTTCTTTCTTTCTTCAATTCTCATCTTCCTCCTCTCTCAATCTCTCATCCATCTTGAAGATTGAAGTGTGTTTTGCTCATCTTGTATATTGAGGGTTCTCAACCATCTAGGGAAGCTCCGGGGAACTCATTCTAGCTCCGGGTGGAGTCTTGGAGCTCTTTGGAGTAATTTGTGAGTAATGGGTTATTTGTAGTTTATGTATGATTTTGATTGAATATGTGAATATCTTGCTATGATAGTTAATAGGGACTGAGATTGGTTGATACATAATTGATATTGCATGTTGGTTGTGTTTGATTTGGATGAGTTGTGGTGAAAATGTGGATTTGCGGATGATTTTCGCGAAGTTTTCTGCAGAATTTCGTCTCTGACCCAGGCTGTAATCGATTACAGCGAATTGGTAATCGATTACTGTAATCGATTACCAAAACTCTGTAATCGATTACTGCGGGTTTGTAATCGATTACAGACAGCTTATTTTCGCAAAAAATTTTCTTCAGAACGAAATTCGAAGCTGGTAATCGATTACAGAGGTCTGTAATCGATTACATCAGTATGAAAACTCAATTTTCAAGACTTTAACTCAATATTTTCTTATTTTAAAGTTAATTACTCAAATCCATTCGTTCACCACTACTCCAAACTTATTACCTGAATGTTTATAAGGTCATGGGATTTATGATATGATGTTGATGATGTAATGATGAATTGATGAGCTACTTAGACTGTGATTGTGAATGATATGTGCCACTAACAGCGATAAATAAGATAAAATATTCGAATGAATTAAGAGATGGTAAAATGAATTAAGAGGTGGTGGTGTGGCCGAGCTCTTTGCTTGGGTTTGAGGGGTTGGAGAGAAAATTTTTCTAAGGGAAAATCTAGAGAGATTTTGACATAGTTTTAGTATACCTTTTAGGTTTGTTTAGTGTACAAAATAGGTTGTATGAGTTTAGTATATATAGAGGGGGAGAGTGTAACATCCTAAATCTACTTACAGAAAACACGAGTTTTTTTTTTCTTTTTTGAATGTGCTCGCCAAATAAATTACGGAAATAAAAATACGCGCATTCATTGAAAGAGGATAATAAAACTGAAAATAGCATTAGAAATAAATCTGAGGTCTCAACAACTCAAAACAAGATCCAACAGAGTACCAAACGAGGTTACAACTGACATAATATCAATGGTTACAAAAAGACCCAAAAAGATACATCCCAAAATGTGTCTGAATACAACAAAAAGAAATAACTAAGAACTATCTCTCAACCACTAGCTGATGGTCATAGACTGCTATCCTCCTCCGAATTCTCCTCTGGATCCTCCTCCTCCTCATACACCTCCTCGATCGACTGGTAAGTCACCACTGACTCTGGCACGCTCTCATCATCAGATCCTCCCTCTCTAGGCACGTAATCAGGAACTACCGCATCATCTGGGTCAAACCAAAGGAACGGGTTTTCCATGATGTTGTCCTCAGGGAAATCTGGCTCGTCTGGCATCGGCTCTGGCTCCGGAACGAGGATAGGTGGTGGTGGAGCGGGAAATCCGTGATGAAAGGCTGGATGGTGAAGTCCTTCGCCATGCGGTGGGTGATGAGGCATGAGAGGCTCTGGTGGCGGATCCCAATGAAGGTCGGGAACATAAAAACCAAAGGTAGCAGGAATAGCAGCTGTGACGGTCATGAACCCAGTAGCTGGAGAAAACTTTACCGTAATAAGGTCATGGACGGGTGGAGGTTGCGGCGACTGCTCCATCTCCTATAATTGGGGCATAAGAAATAGAAAGGATGAGAAAAGAATTCTCAGTGAATCATCGTACGATACTCGGGCTTGGTACCGCTTATGCCAATTCTAGCTATTCAAACCAACGTTCTATTTTCTGAAAATAATCTATATTTTAAAAAGCGAGATTCGTTGTTCTGAATAGTCATCAACCTACTTTGCCCGAACTACAGGGGAACCTATTAGTTCTTCTATGTTGTCGCTTAACTAGCACCCTATGTAAGTTCTATCAAGCGTCGCGTCCTTAGAACCCTCTTTAGGCCGTACTAATGAAGCTTCCTAGAACACTTCGCAAGCTTAGAACTTCTTCGTCTTCATAGAACTAGAGAATAGCCGTTTTCCACTTTCATGAGCGTATGCTGATCAAATCATCATCGGGAACACCCCGAAATAAATCATAATCATCGTAATCATCATAATCATCATAAACAGTATATATTCCCCTTCAAAAGTAGGACTACATGTCCCATGCATGAAAACCATATCTCACCCCATGGGTCACCCCATCTCGTGAGTATGCGCAATGCACCACCGTTCGCCCTGTCGAACGGCTGGATCTAGTCTAATCGAGAGGTCCATTGGACATTTATATTCAAACAAACACTTCTATATTCCATATCTCTCCCTTATAACTTCTAGCACAACTCCAACGCATCACATCAGTAATGTAACACATGCGAACATTATATCATTAATCAATCAAGGTTCGTCATATCATTCACAAGACATTGATCATTTATCACATCATTCTAAATCATTCTCATCACCATCTCAAAACATCAATCATGTATTGACAATTGCATTCGTCATTCACATCACATGTATATACTTAAAACTTTGTTGCATGCTTCCCTCTCAGAATCTACTAATGTTATGAAATAGTCTGTCTCTTATTAATTTCCTTAAACTCTTATGAAGTGATAACATTTCTAATATTCTATTATGGTTACTAATTATTTATTATTATTAGTTCATAATTAATTCATTATTAAATATTATTTATTTATTTATTCTTCCAAGCGTCTTTATTCTTATTAAACTAGTTACTGAGTAGTTATAGTTTTATTTCAACAAATTAATCTTTATCCAAGTTATATATACTTATTTAAAATATTTTCATTTTATTTTTATTTCAGAAAGATCTTTAACTTGTTATTATATTTTTCCCTTATTTTCTTTATTTTTCAAAAGCTTATCTAGTGTTACCCGTATACGTAAAAGCTAAGTTATTTTATACATAATTCAAACTTCTAATCACTTTATTATTACTTATATTTACTTTTACCTTATTGGTGTGGTCCTAGACCATTCAGCCATGTCCTGTTAATTTAAGGAAAATTATCCAAAAATTTCTATAATAATTACTACTTATTCTAGACTAGTCTTATTATTAGAAAATAAGTTTTAAATTATTTTTGAGTCACTTTTAATTTCCAAACAGAATGTAAATACATATTAAATATCACTTTTTGATCATATAACAAGCTCCTAATTATTTTAAACCATATTTTATTATATTAAATTACTTACTAGTGCTTATTTTCACAAAACTGTGTACTTTTGAGGCTTTTTCTTGTCCAATAATTGATAAATATACATAAATCAGAAAGTAAACTTTTTATTTTCTTATAAACTTATTTATTTCAGTAAGTCATATTTTATGAAAATATTTTCTCACAAAACCCTTTTTATTTTGATAAAAGATGACTTTTACTACTATACTTTCTAGATCTATTTTCTTATAACTAGAATAAATATATCAACAACACTTTTTCATCACAAGTTCATATTTTATTCTTGATACTAAGGAGTGAAATGTGTATTTATCCATTACTTCATTAAGACTTCACATATTATCATTTTTCTTCAAGATTTTGATTCTTTAACCACATTAATCATTTTTAACACATGAAACAACAACACATCACTTCCCTCCTCATTCGGCCGCGGGTATAGCCCCTTCATGGGTGTCAAAAATATGCAACTTACTTGTCTCAATACTTTCAGGCAATATACATTCATAATACACTTCAAGATGCAAGCTTTTTCATCATACAAACACATAACCAATGCAAACATACTTTTTAATCGGTGAATCTTTTAGAGAATACCATATATGCTTCAAGAATATTATTTTGAGTTAAAATATTTTCACCGATTATTTTTATTCAAAAACATTTTCATTCAACAATAGAGCTTTTTAAAGAAGATGACTCACTTAAAATGAACTCAAGGGTGATGATATTGGAGTTGAAGTTGCAAGAGCTTGTCTTCCTCCTCTCTTGGCCGAATACTCTTCTAGAGAATAGGTAGTGTTTTGATGGTGGTTTGCAAAGGTTGATGGTGTTTGATGTAGGAACTGAGGACTTGTGAATAAAATGGTGAAGGTTAAGGATGATGGTGGTGGTGGCCGAATGGTTGAGTGGTCTTGAGAGGATTCTATGAGAAATTTTCTAGAGAGATTTTGCCATTATTTTGGTATAGCCTTGAGGTTGATTGAAGTATGAAATTGTGAAGTATGAAGCTCATATTTATGGCCATTTTGGAGCTCTTGGCCGTGACATCAAGAGGAGAAGGTGAAGGTAGTGAAACGTGAGAAGGGGGTTGAATCACGTTCCAAAAATTAGTTAAAAATAAAGATCAAGTATAAACTTGTCTTGCACAGCGGAAACGGTTTGTTAGTAATAAACAGAAACTTAGCCTATAGACCAGGCTTTTGTAGATCTTGAAAGTATATTTACTTTCAAGGTCTTGTAAATGATAAAGGTTGAAACTTTAACCTTTAACACTTAGACAAATGATGATGATGTATGCACAATATGTATATATATATGTGTATGCTATGATAAATTGTAAAAACAATAATAATAAAAGAGTAGGGAAGAGAGAGAGCACACACAAACTTTTTATACTAGTTCGGCAACGTGCCTACTCCAGTCCCCAGGATTCACCTGAGATTTCACTATCACCACCAATAACTAGGTGGACTTTCTTTTCCTCTGCTACACCACAAAAGACTTCAACCTCCACCTTCACCAAGGTGACTCACTGCCTTTGAAAACCACAAAGGACTTCCCTTGCACCAACAACTAGGTGACTCACTGCCTTTGACAACTACTAAGGACTTCCCGGCCTTGCACCAACAACTAGGTGACTCACTGCCATTGACAACTACAAAGGACTTCAACCTTGCGTTCAACACCGAAGGACTTTCTACCCTTGCCTTAGACCCACTAAGGACTTCTTGCCTTAAAAAAATAAGGACTTTGTATAAAAGATGTGATTTTTACTAATCAAGAACTTAGATGAAACTAAGTTTGAACCTTGATGGATTTTTCTCTCAAAGAAAAACTAGCAAAGCTAGGATAAACAATAAAGCCCACTCTTTTAAGAATTACAACCTTTACCCAAATAAAAATAAGAACTTGAGGTCTAGAGGTTGAAGATGAAGAGAAATAAGGATTGATTTCGACAACATTTTGACATTTGTAAGCTTGGGTAGTCTCTTGAATTCTTGGACATTGAGGTCTTCTATTTATAGAAAAAAAACTATAAATTTCGAAAATGTTGCCTTGATCTCCACCCTTGGTTTGAACTTGAAATCTCTTGATCCAATGATGAGAGCTCCTTGATATGATTTGAAATTGATCTTCCAAAAATAGAAAAAATCAAATAAGAGGAAGTTTAATCTTGGCTCTTGATTCAAATACTTCCCTTTAATCCAAAGGTTAATATTTGATCTTAAATATGCAAACTTTATAACCAAGCATTTGAAATAAGGAAACTTCATCTTGGCCCTTGAATTTGAATTGTGCCTTGATCTTTGTGGTGTGCATTACTTCAACATTTTTCACAAAATCTTGCAAAATAATGCAAGCTTTTTGCGCCACTTTGGAGTGAGAAAAGGCTAGGGTTTTTAGCTTTTCTTGCTCCACAAGTGTGTCTCTATGTTGGTACAAATTAGGATTTCATGATTTCTCATTTTTTGAAAATCCTAAATCACCAAACATGGTCTTCCAGGGAATCTTCTGTAGGTTGATTCTTGAATCTTGAATCTTGAGGCTTGAGATTCTTCTGGAGTCTTGAGATTCTTCGGGAATCTTCTAGAATCTTCACAAAATCTTCGGAAATCTTCTAGACTTGAAATTCTTGACAGAATCTTCTGAGGTCTTTTAACTTCGTGTAGAATCTTCAACAAAATCTTTTGGTCCCGCATGGAATCTTCCGGAAATCTTGTAGATTCATATAGAATCTTTAGGAGACTCACAAAATCTTTTTAAAGTGTCCGTAAAAATATTCTGTTACTTAAATGCAAAATATATTCTAGAATAAATTCTAGTTTAATTATTTTTTAAATTATTTGCATTTAATTCTCCAAACAAGATCTCTCTAGATTTCCCCCATATATATATAATTTTGAAATTATATGTATAATAATGTGTAAAATAGAGATTTGATTTTTATTCTCTATTGTCACGACCCAACTCGGATCGTGATCGGCACATGGGACACCGAGTCCCATGTCAGCCTTAACCTGTGATCCACACAACAATCTAGTTAAACAACAACAACCACAACTACTTTAACATGCATTCATACATAAAATCCATACATATAATAGGGTTCTCAAGGTATCACCCATAAATCCATAATACATAATATATGGTCATAATATCCTGCTCAAACCATAAGCCATCATAACCCAACAAAAATTCAACAAGTCTTAATTACACTTACAACACATACATAACTTAGACAATCCTGTTTGTAAACCTATGGAGCATACTACTGACATAATAGACATTAACATAACGCCTCTAAACATCGAGGCTCACCAAAGCTAAGAGCTTGGAGGAACGGAAGGGCTCGCCTCCTGATCAGCACCTGAATCTGAAAATGGTTTGTATGAATAGGTGAGTCATACGCTCAGTGAATAATAGATTAAAAACAGTTTATGCAACAATATCATGATCACTTATACAGTCATAGCAATCCATCACATAGTCACCATACAACGCATTCCGCAATTCGTCTTATGTATTATTATTATAAGTGTATTTGTCATTAGAGATCCCGGGAGCCCAGCCCCTCCTCAGACTTTATCAAACTCGACCCCGGGAGCTATGCCCCTCCTCAGGTCGAGCAAGCCAACATTAATCATCCTTTAATTATTATCATTTCGTAATCGTACATCATATTATATTCACATCATCATCATAATAACATCATAAACAGCACGGTATCGAGTTTGGGGTAGTGGTGAACAAATGGATTTGAATGCATAACTTAAAAGTGTAAGCATTTCGAGTTAAAGTCTTAAAAATAGAGTTTTTGTACTGTTGTAATCGATTACAGACTCTGTAATCGATTACCCGCTTCAAATTTTGTTCTGAAGAAATTTTTTTGCAAAAATTGGCAGTCTGTAATCGATTACAATCCCGCAGTAATCGATTACAGGGTCTTGGTAATCGATTACAGTAATCGATTACCAATTCGCTGTAATCGATTACAGCCTGGGTCAGAAACGAAATTCTGCAGAAAACTTCGCGAAAATCATCTCCAAATCCACATTTTCACCACAACCCATCCAAATCAAACACAACCAACATGCAATATCAATCATATATCAACCAATCTCAGTCTCTATCAACTATCATAGCAAGAAATTAACAATATCAAACAAAATCAAACATAAACCATAAATATCCCATTACTCACAAATTACTCCAATGAGCTCCAAGACACCACCCGGAGCTAGGATGAGTTACCCGGAGCTTCTCTAGTTGGTTGAGACCCTAGAGAACACATCGCAAACCTCAATCTCACAACAAAATAAAAAACCCCAATCTTAAGCCCTAAAACCCCAAATCCGAAAATATAGAGAAATAGACATCAATGGAGAAAAAGAAATACTCTACACTTACCCACAATATACTAGATGATGATTGATAAATTGATGTTGAAGATTTATGGGGTTTGGGTGAGAGATTGGAGAAGAGAGAAATGGTGAAGAAGAAGAAGAAGAAATGTGAAAATGAGGGGGAAGGTGGGGTTACGGGAGAAGAAGAGAAAAAGCGGAGGGAAAGAAAGAGAAAAGGGGAGGTGGGGCCCACTAGGTGTCCTGTCTCCCCGGGATGTATCGTGATCTCTTACTCAAACTAATAACTCAAAATACCCGAGGTATTGCATCTATTTAATTAGTAATTTCGAAATATATATATATATATAAATAATTTTCGAAAATCTCATGAGAGAGAATGTAAAATAGAGATTTGATTTTCGTTCACTATTTTAATATATATAATTCGAAAATATCTATATATATTATACATGAATATTTAAATAGAGATTTTTGATAAAGATGATTCTCTATTTAATTCCATGTATTTTCCATAAATAAAAGTATGAGAAATCATAGAGTATTCCAACCAAACTTTCTTTAATTAGAAAAGCTTTGACTTGGTCTTCAAAATAATTAGAATTGCTTGTTCCTCAAGCATATGCATGCGCCAACTTTGGACTCTTTGTAGTCAAGATGTGTCTTTTTATAATTTCAATTAATTAAATCCTAAAACACACTTAACAAACAATTAGTCCAACCAAATTAAAACTTTTATTTTAATTAAGAATTTTATCACTCAAAACCTTCAACAATAAAGTAAAAGGTTCTTGGAGCTAACAATCTCCCCCTTTTTGATGATAACAATTCCAATTGAAATAAAGGTTTTGGTTTGATTACAAGAGAAAACATTTTCTTAAGACATGAAGCCTTAGGAAATTATTTACAAATAAACAAGAAAATAACAAAAAGCAATAATAAAAAAGAAATAATAAAAAGAGAAACTTTAATTAAATTAAAGAAAATAAACATAAACATGAAATAAAACAAACACATAAAAGAAATTTAAAAAATAACATAAGTGCAAGAACTTTAAAAAGAACTTAGAAAAAAACTTTAAAAGAATTTTAAAAACATAGGAAAAGGAATTAAGCTCCCCCTAGAGCTAGATAAGTTCTTGAAGTTCTTGATCTACATTTTTCAAGGTTCTTGAAAAAAACTTCCTTTATCTTCAAATTCTTCTCCCCCTTTGTTTCATCAAAAAGGTCTTCACTTCTAGTACCCCATCATACTTGGACGGTTGAAAACTTGAGATATGAATATGGTGTAATATATTCAAATCTATCCAAGTTAATATTTGCAAACTTGAATATGCGAGTAAGGAGTCTGCATGGGGTAGACGACCGATGAAGTTTTCTTGATCTGTATTTAAAGAATCAGTTATGTTATCAAGAATTAATCTTGATAAATTGATCTTCAAGTTTGTCATGAGGTAGAAAAGAAGTATGGTATTCTTTTTGCTAAAAAAGTTTGTTAATCCAACTCTTGGTAGGAGATAAAATTGAACGATTTGAAACATCATCTTTGCTTTATCCGAGAGATCACTAACTCTCAAGCGAACTGGGTTCATGTTGTAATTCCCACAAAGGACATTAGATTCATCACTATGACGAATGCCATCTTGATCGAACAAACCATTCCGGATTCCCATTGATTATTATGCCATCATTATCTATGTTGCAAACATCGGAAATAAGATTTTCCGAAAGATAGATTGATTGGCTTTCAACATGACTTATCCATCCAATAGGTCTATGAGAAAGCTCGGAGTAGAATGCTTTTACCGCCATAGGATAGACAACTTCATCTTCCATTATCAAAGAAAGTATATTTCTTTGATGCCTTAGAGCAAGAGGAAGAAGTGGCATCTTAGAAAGCATCTCGGGATGGAGAACTTTTTCAATGACAATTTTCCTTGTGATGTAGTATGTTTCAAATTTCCAATGTGATGCCGGATTTACAAACACTTTATCATCAACGACATACTTCTCATTACTTCTTGATATGCCATGAGGAATGAGATCCATTGTCGCTTGAAGGTTAAAAGGATGTGTTTGAGGTTGTATATGGGTGTAGTATGTATGTGTATATGTAGCGCAAAAAAGAGAGAGAAAAGAGGTAGGAGTAGAAAAGAAATTGTTGTGTTGGATGGTTAAGGGATGAAAGAATATATAGATGGTGAGTGAGTGGGCTAGGGTTGCAAAAATATGGTGTAAAAAGGGAGGGAAAATCACAAAAAATATTGTAAGGATTTTCCATGGGAATATCTCTCAATAAACTCTTAGAAATAGGCATTATATTTCAAGAAAGAATAAACAATATTTTCCAATATCATCATTTAATTTAAATGACAATAATTTAAGAAAATAAAATTTATTTTTCAAGAGAGAGAGAGAGAGAAAATCGAATTTATATATGTGTGGGTAATAATGAGGGTAAATCAAAAAGATATAATGTGGAAAATAAGGATATGTAAGGATTTGCCATTAATGATCTCTTCCACCAAATCTAGATTTACTCTAGATAATATCCATTTAAAATCAAATAAAAGAAATTTTAATTTTCAATATCATTATTTAATAATAAATAACAATATTTGAAAAATTAAAATATTTTCACCGTAAATGCTAATGTGGGGCGCAAATAAGGTTGTATGTGGGTCCCCTTGGCATTTAATTTTTCTTCTATTAGGCCCATGTAGAGATAAGAGAGGCCCATTAGAATAAAACTAAGCCCATAGCATATTAGAGTCCTAATGGTCTTGACATAATCCTTTACGGCTTGCCTGAGGCCCAAAGCCCATCAGTAGTTCGAGGCCCAGTTAAGAACCAAAACCCGTATGAGGCCCGAGGCCCGAGGCCCATACGAAAGCCCACCAACTTTTCTTCACTACGGGTGGTCTTCATATAGTAATTAACAATACTGTACACCCGGTTTCTTCAAAAGATCTTCAGAAGGTCTTCAAATGAGGTTCAGAAAAATTTTTCGAAGCTCATATGTCTTAAAAAATAGTCTTAAAAAAAAGTCTTCAATCACTTGAGACAAACCCAAGGTCTTCAAAAAGTCTTCTTACACTTGAGACAAGCCCAAGGTCTTCAAAAAGTCTTCAAATTTTGGCCCATGATGAAGAGAGGGGGCGCAAAATGTAGTCTTCATAGGTTTTTAGTTGACTTTTTGTTGACTTCTGTAGCAGTTGACTTTTCGGTTGACTTCTGACTGTTGGCATGTTGATTTTTCTTCATCTTCTTGAATACTTACCAACTTGTGGGGAATACTTAAAGCTTTTTAATTTTCAAAAAGATTTTCGAAAACAGTTTTTAAAAGCTCTTTAGGTTAAGTAAACCTTTCAGCGTGCTAAAATGATCTTCAGCTAAAGGTTTTGTAAATATGTCAGACACTTGGTCTTCCGTACTCACAAACTTTAACTCAATATCGCCTTTCTGCGCATGGTCTCTTATGAAATGATGTTTAACATCAATATGCTTAGACCTAGAGTGCTGAATGGGATTCTTAGCCAAAGCTATTGCACCTGAGGTTTGTAGACAAGTGTTCTGCTTCAGCGGTTGAAAGTGCAATGATATTTTGTTTCTTGCAACTCCATGTGATGAGTGCATCCCCAAAGAACATACAACATCCACTATTGCTTCTTCTGTCAACCCGGTCTCCGGCGTAATCAGCATCACAGAAACCTGTAACCATAGAGGAGATACCTTTCTTGTACCAAAGGCCAAGATTAGTAGTACCTGCCATGTATCTAAGGATACGCTTGACTGCAGTTAGGTGTGACTGTTTTGGACAAGATTGGAATCTTGCACAAATGCCAACACTTAGCTATATGTCAGGTCTAGACGCAGTTAAATAAAGCAGGGACCCGATCATACCTCTGTAGGTGCTTTCAGACACTTTTTCTCCTTCTTCATCCTTGTCAATGACTTGTGATGGATGCATCAGAGTTTTCATGGGACTACACTTGTCCATTAAGAATCTTTTGAGAAGCTCCTTTGTGTATTTCTCTTGATGAATGAGTGTTCCATCAGCTTGTTGCTTGATTTGAAGTCCTAGGAAGAAGTTGAGTTCTCACATCATACTCATTTCGAACTCCCCCTGCATTAGATCTGCAAACTTTCTACACAGAGATTCGTTAGTAGCACCGAATACTATGTCATCAACATAAATTTGCACGATTAATAAATCAGAGTTATCAGTCAGAGAGAAAAGAGTTGTGTCCACTTTTCCATGAGTGAATCCATTCGTAGTCAAGAAGCTACTAAGTCTATCATACCAAGCTCTAGGAGCTTGTTTAAGACCGTATAACGCTTTAGACAAACGATAGATGTGCTCGGGATAAGTTTCACTGATAAAACCTGGAGGTTGCTTGACGTAGACCTCTTCACTGAGGACACCATTAAGGAATGCGGACTTCACATCCATTTGATATAGCTTTTATTCCTTTGTGTGCCGCGAATGCAAGTAGCATCCTTATGGCTTCTAGTCTTGCAACTGGCGCGAAGGTTCCGTCGTAGTCGATCCCTTCTTGCTGGTTGTATCCTTGTGCCACGAGTCTAGCTTTGTTCCTTTTGATCTTTCCGGATTCATCTAACTTGTTTCGGAATACCCATTTTGTGGCAATAAACGTTTTGCCCTTGGGTTTCTGAACAAGCTTCTAGACTTCATTCTTTTCAAACAGTTCGAGCTCCTCTTCCATGGCTTCCACCCAACTGGGTTCATCCAATGCTTCTTGAACTGTCTCAGGTTCGATTTCCGAAATCAGTGCAGCATTAGATTGAAATCTCAGGGATCTTCTTGTTCTTACCCTATGAGATCGATCGCCAAGAACTTCGTTATCTCTAACATTTCTGAGATTGTTTATTCCAATTTTTCTTCTTAGCACGGGTTCTTGAACTTCAATAGACTCAACTCCTTGTGGAGTAGAGGGTTCTTGAGCTACAATGACTCTCGGTTCATCTCCCCCTAAATTGGGTGATTCCTTCAAAACTTGATGATAATCTTCTTCAATAGGTGCTTGATCATGGCTTTCACAACCTTTGGTTGAGATAGTTAGATCCTTCAATCTTTCTTCGATGTCATCTAGATTATGTTGGATGTCTTGCTTTAGTTCCTTGAACTTCTCCACTCACATCAATGCAAAGGCTTCACCTTTAGATCTTTTCCTTGAGTACTTTGATGTAACTCCCCCTAGGCATGTGCATCCTTCTTGATTAATTGAAAAATTTCAACCTTTGGTATCCATGAACATGGTTTGACCAAAAAGGTTTCAACTTTGTGATTTTTTTTTATGCTTGCCAGCAGATGTTGAGGGTAAAAAAAATTGTTAGGACAAGGGAAAAGGTTAAGGTGAGGATTATATGTATAGGTGATGTGTTTGGAGGTTTGAGAGAGTTAGGAGATGAGTTATGAGAGTTTGGTTATGTGTTATGGTATAGGGGAGGTTATGCATGAAAAACACGAGATGAGGAAGGTTTAGGTAGTGATGTTGGTAGAGAGATTGACTCTTAATATGGTTTCGCGGAAATGAATTGCTCATATAACACTACTTAATGTTTTCATCATATCTTCAGTTGTAGACATCAGAATTGAGTGATCTTTGACTTGTTGGAAAGTTGAGATCAAGATCTACAACTTTTATTCACATGAGAGGCTCGAAATATGTCATTTCGAAGTCCAAATATTTTCTTCAAATACGTGAACAATTCTTTAAGCTTGTTGATTTTAGGTTCTTGCGCCTATGATGATTTGGTGAGTGCTTCTATGTGGCTAGCATCCCCTTGGCACCCATATGACCTTTGTGTGGCTTTCCTAGAACAGCCACCAAGTATCCACCTTTCCTCATGGAGGTGGTGGTGTTGACCTTAGTGATGTACCTACATTCACAGAAAGAGAGGTTTTTGGTACCCATACCTTCTTGGGTCCTTTCTTGTTAGCCTTTCCAGCATCTGGTTTCAGCTTTTGAGACTTCCACGTCTTTTTAGGTTTTCCCTTCCATGTGCCACCCTTGGCTTTGGAGGTAGTTCCCTTTTTAAGAAGTGGACACTTCTCTTTGTTGTGTTCGTGTTTAAAACAAAAAATGCATAAAGGTGTTGACTTTTTACCTGTCTGAGGTTTCAAAGTATCTTCATGAATGATTGGAACGTATCCAAGACTCGTATGATCTTTGTAAGGTTTTTGACCTCCTAACAATAGATCTAGCATCTTAGAACTGTCGACCATTCTTTTAAGATCTTTCAGGAGGAGAGCATTAGTCTTTTGTGCATGGTACATAGCTTCCTCAGCTTTCTTCACAAGCACAAAAGCTTCTGTCTCTAGAGATTGTCATCCCTCATACAATTTATCTTTACTGTCTTTCAGTTCTTGACATTCTTTCTCTAGTTCCTCCTTTTGAGATCTTAATGACTTATTTTATGATTCAAGGTTTTTCAAAGCTTTTTTCGTTATCAGAAAATGAGTCGTCGAATTCTTTGAATCCTCTAGTAGTTCATCATAGAGGTCCGAAAGTTCCTCATACGATGGTGCTGAGTTTTCAATACATACCTCATATTCATCTTTCTCAGATTCTGAGTCTGTATCAAACGAAGCATCTGCCACGAAGCAAAGGTTTGCTTCCTCTTTTGTGTCTTCATTTTCAGATTCATCAGAATCGGAGTTGTCACTCCATGTGGCTGCAAGAGCCTTCTTCTTCTTGAAGAAGTTCTTCTTCGACTGCCTGTTTTTAGGACAGTCGTTCTTGAAATGGCCTTTTTCGCCACATCCGAAACACATTGTGTTATCGGTCTTCGTCTTGTTCTTCTTATCCTTCTTAAAGAAGGCTTCTTTATTCTTCTTAGATCTATTCTTCCAAGCCCTCGACATTTTACGCACGAGCATGCTCATGTTTTCTTCGTCAAGGTCTTCGTCTTCAGATTCTTCATCTGTTTCTTCATCTTCATCTTCTTCTTCAACCTTTAGCACTTTCTTCTTAGTCTTCAAAGTTTTCTTAGTTGTAGATGTCTTGAGCGCTAAAGGTCTTGATCTTGATGTTGTTGGTTCTTCTTGAGCTTCAAGCTCGATTTCATGAGTCTTAAGAGACCCAATCAATTCATCCAAGCCTAACTTAGTTAGGTCCTTGGCTTCTTGAATAGCGGTGACCTTAAGTCTCCACTTGGTAGTAAGACTCCGAATAATCTTTCTAACTATTTCAGCGTTTGAATACGTTTTGCCAAGAACTTTCAATTAATTAACAATATGTAAGAATATTGTAGCAAGAGTATCAATGTCTTCGTCTTGATTCATCTTGAACGACTCGTACTTATGTACAAGCATGGAGATCTTCGTCTCTTTAACTTGATTCGTGCCTTCATGTAGGGTCGCTAAACGATCCCATATTTGTTTTACCGTTTCACATGACACAATCTTGTCATATTCGGCTTTAGGTAAAGCACATAAAACTATGTACTTTGCCTTCTTGTTTTGTTGCACTTGGATCTTCTGTTCTTCAGTCCCTAGCTTCTTTGGGCCTGTGATACCCCGTATCATAGTGTCCCTTAGGAAGGACTCTTCTCGGGACGCGTCATAAACGCGTCACCTTGTTGCTGTCAGAGGGAGCTCGCTAGCGAGCAGCTTGTCGCTAGCTAGCGTATGTTAGTCGCTAGCGACCGAACCGAAGTCCCACATTGCTTGCAGCTGGTTCAGCCTTTTCCTCCTCACCCTATATATATGAGAGGGTATGTTACCTCACACCTCACAACTCACACTCATCCTTCATTGTTTGAGGATAGTGTGAGCCTAACGCCTTGGAGATACTCTGCTAGAGCGAATTCCCGACGCTGAGTGTAAAAGTCTTTTATGCCCCTTTCTGCGTGATGGTCGCCTGCGAGCAAGAGGAGCTCGCCAACGACCGGTCCTTCACTAGCGAGAGGTATCAGCTCGCTAGCGATGGCGTGTCCTGCAGCTATAGTTAAAGTCTTGTTTTCTTTCTTTCTAGAGGTTCTAATACGTCTTTTGCACGCCAGGTGCAAACACGATTCCAGTAGCTGGGGACGAAGCGTTCGGTCCTCTTCAGCCTCAGGTTTATCCAGGTGAGTGGAGATTTTGTATGTAGTTCAGCATTTACAGCATATATATTTGTTTGATCACTAGATAATAGGGTAAGATAATAATAAGTTAAGTAATATTGCATGTGTTTGTAGTAGTAGAAGTAGTAGTAGTTAGTAACATGCTAGGTGGTTAGGAGTAGTAATATGCTAGGTAGTTAGGAAGTTAGTATAGATGATGGTAGAGATTTATTTTTCTAAGTTATGTTATATGCGGACTGTGTGATGATTGTTGATTGCTTACGTATTGTCGTATATGCCATGTTATAACATGTAACTAAATAAGATAAGGAAATGTAACTGAATTATAGATATGGCCTTATGATATGATGTATGTTGATTGTACTACTTGCTGACTGTCTTGAGTAATCGCACCGCCCTGATTAGTATACGTCAGACGCTATGGCCGGTGGTCAGATCCCGGTATCTTAGTATGGTGTGCTAATTAAGAGTGAGCCACCCAAGCCCGCCAAGCACGTTCTGATCCCTATTACCGGACGGCTTGGTGACAGATATACCCTCGTGGGACAGTTAGGACTATACTCTAGTTGCGTGCTGAGAGTTAGTTCCCAGATTCAGATATAGATACAGTTATACAGTTGTAGGCTTGGGTTGCTTTAGTGTGATAACTCGACATGATTGTTTGATTGGATGATAACATGCTAGTATGTGATATATATGTTGTGAGTGTTGCATTGCATGCATTATCCCATCCCTGAGTCGACGACTCATCCCTCGTCAACCATGTTTTTCAGAGTATGACCCCGCCGTAGACGAGGAGCCCCTGTTCCAGTAGAGGTCGTACTTGTTATCCTTGGTGAGCTCTGCTTCTGACGTAGAGTCTTTCGGTTTTCCTGGTTTAGGCTTGTATTTCAGATTAAGTTGTAATGTTTCAGACAGTTTTGTTTATGTTAGTTGCTCCAGACACTAGAGGCATGATTCCTTTCAGTATATGTTTCAGTTGCAGTTACCGTTAAGATTTATTAATGTTGAAGAATTATTTTCTGTTATTTCAGTTATCCTATCTAGCTTTAAGGTCCTTATAGCATGTTCATTGGGATAGTGCCCTTCGCACGAACACCCCTAAGTAGCGGGGTGTTACAGTTGGTATCAGAGCCTTTAGGTTTCCCCCCTAGAGTTTGGAGCTAGGAATCTTAAGTGACACGACGACCATGTTAATGGAAGTGCACCCATGGCCATGGATTGCAGTGCCACGAAAGGTTCATAGAAAGTAAAGTTAGTTAAGTTCTGTAGTATTCAGAGTCTTCCTTGAGAATTCCTTTCTGATATGTCTTATGGTTTGACCTCGCTAGGATCATGATTCCTCGCCGACGTTCCTCATCTTCCTCCGGTTCTCGCAGCGAGAACAGATGTGTACAGGACGCTATCTCCAATCTGGCGGACATCGTAGCACTTCAGGCGCAGCAGAATGCGCAAGGACAGCATGCCGCTCGAGCCCAGCAGGCTGAGTTGGCTCAGCAACTCGCAGAGGCGCAGCGGGCTGCTCAGGTGCAGCAAGCAGCATTAGCTCAGCAGATAGCAGCAACACAGCAGGCTGCCCAAAAGCAGCAGATGGCACTAGCACAACATATAACAACTACCCAGCAAACCGCCCAGGAGCAGCAGACGGCGCTAGCTCAGCAGATCGCGGCGACACAGCAGGTGGTTCAGGCTCAGCAAGAGGTCGCTCAAGCCGCTTAGGCCGCATCTGGGATGAACTCGGAGGATGTGCTGATTGACCGTTTCAACCGGTCAAATCCTCCTCGTTTCTCTGGCACACCAGCCGACATGGACCCGATGGATTTTCTGGGCTGTATTCAGAGGCAGACGGACGCTCCATCGCATTCCTTCAGAGCTAGTAGTCGAAATGATTGGACACCAGATGGGAGGTGTTGCAGCCACTTGGTATGAGACTTTGATAGAGGGCGGAGGTCTAGAGGCCGCACCGCTGACATGGGACGAATTCACACAGGAGTTCAGAGATCGGTTCGTCCCCACCAGTCTTCGGGACAGAGCACTACAGACCTTCTTGGATCTACAGATGACCAGAGATATGACAGTTTCCATGTATGAGTCAGAGTTCGCCCGCCTCGCTAGGGTCACTCAGTTCCCCATGACCCCGAACGAGAGGGTTAGACGTTTCATCCAGGGTCTTCCAGGCAACTATCGGTTTGCCCTGACATGCTATCAGACTTCAAACAGATATGCAGAGGTCCTAAATGTCGCTCTTTCATGCGAGACAACGAGCATCAGTGTTCAGGCCAGGGGAGAGAAGAAAGCTAGATTCACTGGTTCTTTCTCAGGCGGAGCAGCCCCAACACGCAGCCAGCAGCCATCACAGTCTCAGGGTTTCCAGCCGAGTAGGACCATCTTCTCAGCGTCCACTCCGGTCCTCCCCGCTGCCACACAGAGCAAGAGTCAGAGCAGGACAAGCCAGCCCACTGCATCACCTCAGTTGGGAGGATCAGTCTCATCTCGTTCGCAGTGTCAGACTTGCGGTAAGCTTAATTCTGGGGTTTGCCGTAAGGGGACTCGAGGGTGCTATAGTTGTGGCCAGGAGGGCCATGTGCTCAAGGATTGCCCATCCAGACAGCCATCATACAGTGAGGCCTCAGTACAGATGACTACTCCGGTAGCCCAGCCAGCACAGGGTTAGACCTGTAACACCCTACTAGATAGCCCTTAACGCTTAAGTCATTTTAGGCTATTTCATAAGGGTTACCTCCTGTTATCATGTTTTATCTTTGTATTTAAAATATCATACGCGGAAAATAGGCGGGAGTAAAATTTTCGCAATTCGTTACGATACAAAAATATGGGCTTTGCGTAATACGTAATCGATAATATAAAATGACATAACAAAAACATACACTGAGTAAACATCGTCATATCATATAACTCCCTTAAAGTACCAAAACATAATTAAATACTAGGTGTAATCCTGTGAGCCCAAAATCAAGACTCATGAGACTCCACAATAAATACAAGTAAAATAAATAGCTGCCGGCTAACATAGGTCCGGACTCAGAAAATATAAACAAATAAATATAGCGGAAGCATAAAAACTATCGTATATGCATAAATAAATAGAACATGTCTCTGATATATAAGGAACTATATCATAAACTAAGTCTGCACGGGCTCCTCGTGTGCTCCGACATCCTGCTCGTTCAGATCCTCTAAAAGGTGGGGGAAAACATAGGGTGAGTACATAATGTATCTCAGTAGAGGAAGCTGCCCCGGGTTTAATTATAAAATAAGTGAAGTATGAATGAGTTCAGTTCAGATATAAGTTAAAAACAATCTTTTCCCGGAACATCTTACCTAAGTGCGTCTTGTTCCTTTTAAATTAACATACATACATAACATAAATAATCATCAATGTGTGGTGTACTAAGTACTCGACTATCATACGTATAAACATAGCAGTAAAATAACATTCTTTGTCTGTAACGTATATCTCATATCTTTACTTAAATTATCTTGAGTCTTTTAAGCATACTTAGTATGCCTGTGGATCCGTTTTAATTAAAGCACGCCCTTTTGGTGCCCGTGGATCATTTACATTGTTTTGGCCTGCCCACCCTCCTGTAACCTCCGCATCGCCGACCCTAGGTATGAGCTCATCCTATACATATGGGTAGAGGGAGTAATTCACCTTCCGCTAGTGAGTCGTTACAACCGAGGTTGCCAGCCCCCTGCAACGTTCATCACGAACGGAAAGGCTACACTGTGTGTCTTAACTTTCTTTTCACTTTGCACATTAATCTCTTTACATAGCATATACATTGCATTGTATCATAATATTATAACACAACATCACATAATAATCACATACGAATCATACATATCATATATTAACATATATTCATACATTTATATCATGACAACATGTAAACATATATTACAACTCATATGATCATATATAAATCATGCATAAATCATATATAACACTTATACAAGTCGTAGAACGCATTAGGGTACATAAAGGGTCAAAACAGTTAATTTTCGTAAAATCTGCAGTGCTGTAATCGATTACCGCGGGTCTGTAATCGATTACTGTAATCGATTACCACCCCTCTGTAATCGATTAACAGAGAGCTATGTTTTCTCGTAATCGATTACGAACCTCTTGTAATCAATTACGAACGCGAAAACTCAGATTCTAGAGTTTCTAAAACACGTTTTTCATAAGCCAATGGCTAAAACTTTAATCGAGAATCATCCCAATCAATAGAAAACATAGGTACATGAAAACTCATTGATAAAACATGATTAAAAACACTTTTCAATTGATGAAACCCTTTTTCTTTGAAATTAATTTCGTAAGACATAACCACTTTCATGAACCCTAATGGGAAAAACGAACAACAACGATAGTCTCATCAAATACACATCATCATGCATGAAATTACATAGAATAAAGAATGCCTAGAACCCCTACCTCTTGTAGACTTCCTATGTAATGCGTAGAGACACCCTTTCCCGACGTAGAACACGTTCTCACTTTCTCTCACTAGCCCCACGAACGGTAGGAATACAAAGATGGCTCCTTTTCAAGAATTGCAATCGGTAGAAGGGTCCTATTTGATGAGAGGATTAAGAATATGTAATTTTTTTTGTGATCGGATAAGGTTTGATATGAGTTGGGTGTTGTGAAATGGCTATGGCTTTGAGTTCTTGAGAGAGAGGAAGAACAATGGAGGCACAAGGATTAGAGAGAGTGTTTGGAGTGTTTCTGAAGTGAGGATTAGGGTTTCTGATGTGGTGGCTCGGTTATATATTGTTTAGAGTCATCGTGGGGCCCGAATGACACTTAAAACGTACTAAAAACGCACTCTGCGCACGTCGTAATCGATTACCACGAAATGGTAATTGATTACGGTAATCGATTACAGATAGGATGTAATCGATTACGGTAATCGATTACAGACAGGATGTAATAGATTACCGACAGCAAAAATGCCCAGATATGAAGACCAAAGGGCTGTAATCGATTACCATCCTGTGGTAATCGATTACAAGGCTACCAAATAGCCTCAAAGCACCTCAAAAACGTCCCAACTCATGCTATAAATATCCATACATCATTCCTTACATCATGCATCATCTAAACATCAATTAAAACACATATATGCACCTAAATCACCCAACATAGAATGAATACACATGAACATACACCTAAATCACATAGCACATGATGAGCACACACATAAATCATATAACACATATACATACACTTATATCACATAACATATAATGATTTAATAAAAGAGACTTGTCCACCCAAACTTAATTAAATTCCAACCAAGGTCAATTACCCTTAATCTCACTTAATTAGAACCTAATAAAAGTCCGGGTGTTACAAGACCCGCTTCTTTACACCGGCTGGCAGAGGCGGTGGAGGCGGGAGGTCAGACAGTAGAGGATCAGGAGGTAGAGCTCGTGAGGTCAGTCCCACCTCTATGCCGTCACCCTTCAGGATGCCCATGCATCCATTGTAGTTGTCACAGGTATTATTCTTGCCAGCAGTTATGATGCTTTAGCGTTGTTTGATCCCGGAGCAACGCACTCTTTTGTATCTGTCTTCTTTGCTATGAGGTTTAGCGGGAGTCCTTCCCTCCTTGAGCTGCCTTTCCGGGTTAGTACGCCGAGAGGATCGTTAGGGGTAGATCGGGTTTTCAGATCGTATTGAGTTTGGGTTGGAGAGTCAGGCTGAGGCAGATTTGTTTGTTCTTGAGTTGGAAGAGTTTGATGTGATCTTGGGCATGGACTGGTTGGCAGAGCAGTACACAGAGGTAGATTGCCGGGGAAAGACAGTGACCTTCAGGGTTCCGGAGCGGGAGCCAGTGTTGTTTCGGAGCAGCAGTTGTACGTCGGTTGATAGTTTGATATCGTCTATGAGTGCTCTTCAGTTGCTGAGCAAAGGGAGTGGCAGTTATCTTGCAGCGGTGAGAGATATGTCTGTGGAGCATAGTAGCACCAGTGATGTAATACCTCGGGTATTCTGAGTTAGTTTGAGTATAAGATCACGGTACAACCGGGGAGATAGAACCACGTGGGTCCCACCTCCCCACCCTTTTTTCCCTTTTTCGTTTCCTTTTTCTCCTTCCCTCCCTCATTCTCCCGTAACTCTCTCCCTCTCTTTTCCCTTTCTTCATCTTCTTCCCCCTCTCTTTTCTTTCTTCTCCAATCTCTCACCCAAACCCCATAACTCATCAAGATCAATTTATCAATCATCATCTAGTATATTGTGGGTAAGTGTAGTGTATTTCGTTTTCTCTCTTGATGTATATATCTCTCTATTTTCGGATTTGGGGGTTAGGGTTTACACTTGGGGGTTTTTTATTTTGTTGTGAGATTGAGGTTTGTGATGTGTTTTCTGGGGTCTCAACCAACTAGGGAAGCTCCGGGTACCTCATCCTAGCTCCGGGTGGTGTCTTGGAGCTCATTGGAGTAATTTGTGAGTAATGGGTTAATTGTGGTTTATGTATGATTTTGATTGAATTTGTGAATTTCTTGTTATGATAGTTGATAGGGACTGAGATTGGCTGATATATAACTGATATTGCATGTTGGTTGTGTTTGATTTGGATGGGTTGTTGTGGTAAAAATGTGGATTTGGAGATGATTTTCGCGAAGTTTTCTGCAGATTTTCGTCACTGACCCAGGCTGTAATCGATTACAGCGAATTGGTAATCGATTACTGTAATCGATTACCAAAACTCTGTAATCGATTACCGCGGGTTAGTAATCGATTGCGGACTGCTTATTTTCGCAAAAATTTTCTTCAGAACGAAATTTGAAGCTTGTAATCGATTACATCAGTACTAAAACTCTATTTTCAAGACTTTAACTCAAAATCTTTATACATTCAAGGCTTCATGTCATGCCTCCGTAGATTGCTACGCTAAGTTTGTCCGATTTGTCCTCCCCGATGGCTCAACCTTCGAGTTCCAAGGGGATCGATGTGTGACCCCCGCTTCTTTGATATCGGCCTTAAGTGCCATGATGTTGATGGATCATGGGAACCAAGGTTTTCTTGCATCAGTTGAGGATGTGGAGGCTAGAGTGCCGGATTTGGATCAAGTTCCGATTGTGGGAGAATTCCCAGACGTCTTTCTAGAGGACTAACCAGGGATGCCGCCGGATAAGGAGATAGAGTTCAGGATTGACTTAAACCCTGAAGCTCAACCTGTTTCTATTCCCCCTTACCGTATGGCTCCGAAAGAGTTGAATGAGCTGAAGGATCAGTTGAGGGACCTCTTGGATAAGGGGTTTATCCGTCTGAGCACTTCACCTTGGGGTGCTTCGGTTCTTTTTGTTAAGAAGAAGGATGGGTCCATGAGGCTTTGCGTGGATTACCGGCAGCTCAATAAGATGACGGTCCGTAACAAGTACCCTCTTCCTAGGATTGATGATCTGTTTGATCAGCTTCAACGTGCTTGTTGCTTCTCGAAGATTGATTTGAGGTCCGGGTACCACCAGTTGAAGATTAAGGAGGGAGACGTTCCGAAGACAGCTTTCCGCACCCGGTATGGACATTTCGAGTTCCTTGTGATGTCCTTCGGTTTGACCAATGCCCCGGCAGCTTTCATGGATCTTATGAATCGGGTGTTTAAGCCGTTCTTGGACCAATTTGTCATCGTCTTCTTTGACGACATCTTGGTTTACTTCAAGAATGTGGCGGAGCATGAACATCATCTCAGAGTTGTGTTGCAGATGCTGAGGGACCATAGTCTTTATGCCAAGTTCTCCAAGTGCGAGTTTTGGCTAGACCGGGTGACCTTTCTTGGACACGTGGTATCTAGGGACGGGATCATGGTAGATCTGAAGAAAGTCGAGGCAGTTCAGAAGTGGCCGAGGCTTACGACGGTGACCGAGATCCGTAGCTTCTTGGGTCTTGCCGGTTACTATCGGAGGTTTGTTAAGGATTTCTCGAGGATAGCAGGCTCTCTCACCCAGTTAACCCAGAAGAGTGTACCTTTCCAGTGGTCGGAGGCTTGTGAGGAAAGTTTCCAGAGGTTGAAGGAGTCCTTGACCACCGCTCCGGTTTTGGTTTTGCCTTCGGGATCAGGAGGGTATTCTGTGTATTGCGATGCCTCCCGGATTGGGCTTGGTTGTGTCTTGATGCAGCATGGGAGAGTTATTGCTTATGCATCAAGGAAGTTAAAGAACCACGAGCAGAACTACCCGGCTCATGATTTGGAGATGGCTGCGGTCAGTTTTGCTCTTAAGATCTGGAGGTACTACCTCTATGGGGAAACTTGTGAGATTTACACTTACCACAACAGCTTGAAATATATCTTTCAGCAGAGGGATCTTAATCTGAGGTAGAGGAGATGGATGGAGTTGCTCAAAGACTATGATTGCACGATTCTGTATCACCCAGGGAAGGCGAATGTTGTTGCTGATGCACTGAGTAGGAAGTCTATGGGTAGTCTGGCCCACATTGCTGTTGTGAAGAGACCGTTGATTGAGGAGATTCATAGGTTGGAGTCGGAGGGCATGCACTTCGAGTTAGGGAGATCTGCAGTACTCGTAGCTCATGTGCGGGCTCAGTCCTCTTTGGTGGACTAGATTAAATCTGTTCAGCGGGATGATTCAAGGCTTGCTAAGCTAGTGTCATAGGTCAGTGAAGGGAAGAACGTGGAGCTAGCTCTAGACTCAGAGGGTGTTTTACGGTGTGGACAGCGGTTGTGCGTACCCGATGTGGGTAATCTGAGGAGGCTCATTCTAGAGGGAGCTCACAACTCCAAGTATTCCATCCATCCAGGTAGTACGAAGATGTATCAGGATTTGAAACAGTTGTTTTGGTGGGAAGGTATGAAGCGGGATGTGGCAGACTTTGTTTCTCGGTGTTTGGTGTGTCAGCAAGTGAAGGCAGAACATCAGAGACCTGCAGGGTTGTTGCAACCGATTGAGATACATACATGGAAATGGGAGAGGATCACCATGGACTTTGTGATGGGGCTACCTCGCAGTTTTCGAGGCTTTGACTCCATATGGGTGATTGAGGATCGACTGACCAAGTCGGCCCACTTCATTCCAGTCAAGACATCTTACGGAGAGCCACATTATGCTCAGTTGTTCATCGAGGTTACTGTGTGACTTCATGGTGTTTCGACCTCCATTATCTCCGACAGAGGGACTCAGTTCACCTCCCGGTTTTGGCAATCCTTTCATGAAGCCTTGGGGACTCGTCTTAACTTCAGCATAGCTTTTCACCCTCAGACCGACGGTCAGTCAGAGAGGACCATTCAGATTTTGGAGGATATGCTCCGAGCTTGTGTGATGGATTTTGGAGATGGTTGGGAGCTGTACCTTCCGTTGGTGGAGTTTTCTTATAATAATAGTTATCAGGCCAGTATTGGTATGACACTGTTTGAGGCTCTTTATGGTAGGAGGTGTCGGTCTCCCATAGGATGGTTTGAGAGTGGTGAAGCTGCTCTGTTAGGCCCCGATCTGGTACAAGATGCCATGGATAAGGTGAAGTTGATTAGGGAGAGACTCCAAGCAGCTCAGAGTAGGTAGAAGGCCTATGCTAACAATCGAAGGTGCGATTTGGAGTTTTCGGTCGGAGACCATGTGTTCCTCCGCATATCTCCGATGAAGGGAGTTATGAGGTTCGGTAAGAAAGGAAAGTTGAGTCCTCGGTATGTTGGACCTTTTGAGATATTGGATCGGATTGGGGCAGTGGCATATCATTTGGCACTTCCACCTGAGATGTCCTCAATCCATCACGTCTTTCATGTGTCTATGCTGAGGAAGTACTTATCGGATCCATCTCATGTGATCGAGCATCAAGGGTTACCTTTGGATGAGAATTTGGTATACAAGGAGGAACCGGTGGCTATTGTTGATCGGCAGGTGAGGAAACTCCGTTCTAAGAAAGTGGCAACAGTGAAGGTGGTTTGGCGGAACCACTCTGGTCAAGAGGCTACGTGGGAGCCCGAGGAAGCCATGCGGGATAAGTATCCGCACCTCTTTCATGATTCAGGTAATCTCTTTTCCTTCTGTGTTTGAATTCGGGGTCCGAATTCTTTAAAGGGGGTAGATTGTAATACCTCGGGTATTCTGAGTTAGTTTGAGTATAAGATCACGGTAAAACCGGGGAGATAGAACCACGTGGTCCACCTCCCACCCCTTTTCCCCTTTTTCCTTTTCTTTTTCTCCTTCCCTCCGTCATTCTCCCATAACTCTCTCTCTCTCTCTTTTCCCTTTCTTCATCTTCTTCCCCCTCTCTTTTCTTTCTTCTCCAATCTCTCACCCAAACCCCATAACTCATCAAGATCAATTTATTAATCATCATCTAGTATATTGTGGGTAAGTGTAGTGTATTTCGTTTTCTCTCTTGATGTATATATCTCTCTATTTTCGGATTTGGGGGTTAGGGTTTACACTTAGGGGTTTTTGATTTTGTTGTGAGATTGAGGTTTGTGATGTGTTCTCTAGGGTCTCAACCAACTAGGGAAGCTCCGGGTACCTCATCCTAGCTCCGGGTGGTGTCTTGGAGCTCATTGGAGTGATTTGTGAGTAATGGGTTAATTGTGGTTTATGGATGATTTTGATTGAATCTGTGAATTTCTTGTTATGATAGTTGATAGGGACTGAGATATTGGCTGATATATAACTGATATTGCATGTTGGTTGTGTTTGATTTGGATGGGTTGTGGTAAAAATGTGGATTCGGAGATGATTTTAGCGAAGTTTTCTGCAGATTTTCGTCACTGACCCAGGCTGTAATCGATTACTGCGGGTTTGTAATCGATTACAGACTGCTTATTTTCGCAAAAATTTTCTTCAGAACGAAATTTGAAGCTTGCAATTGATTACAGAGGCCTGTAATCGAATACATCAGTACTAAAACTCTATTTTCAAGACTTTAACTCAAAATCTTTATACATTTAAGTTATACTTTCAAATCCATTCGTTCACCACTACCCCAAACCCGATACTAGCTGTTTATGATGTTGTTATGATGATGATGTGAATATAATGCGATGTACGATTACGAAATGATAAAAATTAAAGGATGATAAATGTTGGTTTGCTCGGCCTGAGGAGGGGCATAGCTCCCGGGGTCGAGTTCGATAAAGTCTGAGGAGGGGCTGGGCTCCCGGGACTAAAGATCTGAGGAGGGGCTGGGCTCCCGGGATCTCTAATGATAAACACACATGTAATAATAATAAATAAGGCGATTTGCGGAACGTGATGTATGATGAATATGCGATGGATTATCCTGTCTGTGTATGTGATCATGATATTGTTACATAAATTGTTTTTAATCTATTATTCACTGAGCGTATGACTCACCCATTCATACAAACCATTTTCAGATTCAGGTGCTGATCAGGAGGCGAGCCCTTCCGTTCCTCCAAGCTCTTAGCTTTTGTGAGCCTCGATGTTTAGAGGCGTTATGTTATTGTCTATGTAGTATGCTCCATAGGTTTACAAACAGGATTGTCTAAGTTATATATGTGTTGAAAGTCTAATTAAGACTTGTTACATTTATGTTGGGTTATGATGGCTTATGGCTTGAGCAGGATATTATGACCATATATTATGTATTATGGATGTATGGGTGATACCTTGAGAACCTTATATATGTATGGATTTTATGTATGAATGCATGTTAATGTAGTTGTGGTTGTTGTTGTTTAGCTGGATTGTTGTGTGGATCACAGGTTGAGGCTGACATGGGACTCGGTGTCCCATGTGCCGGTCACGATCCGAGTTGGGTCGTGACAAGTGAGATGGCTGTGGTTCGGGAGTTTCTGGATGTTTTTCCGGAGGATCTGCCCGGGAAACCTCCAGTTAGAGAGGTGGAGTTCGGGATAGACTTGGAGCCGGGGGTGAGGCCCATCTCTATACCCCCATATTGCATGGCACCAGCAAAGCTTAGGGAGCTTCAGGGTCAGTTACAGGAGTTGTTGGACAAGGGGTTTATCCGGCCGAGTTCGACTCCGTGGGGAGCGCCAGTGCTCTTTGTGAAGAAGAAGGATGGGTCTATGAGGATGTGCATCGACTGCAGGCAGCTGAACAAGGTTACAGTGAAGAACAAGTATCCGTTGCCGAGGATTGATGACTTGTTTGATCAGCTTCAGGGGGCAGTGTGTTTTTCGAAGATAGATCTGAGGCCGGTCGGGATATCATCAGTTGAAGATCAGGGATGAAGATGTACCCAAGACAGCATTTCGCACCCGTTATGGACACTATGAGTTTTTGGTGATGTCCTTAGGGTTGACGAATGCCTCGACCGCTTTCATGGACTTGATGAACAGAGTGTTCAAGCCATTCTTGGACCGCTTTGTTATCGTGTTCATTGATGATATCTTGGTGTACAGCAAGAGCAGGGAGGAACATGAGGGACATCTGAGGACGGTGTTACAGACACTGAGAGAGCATCAGTTGTATGCTAAGCTCTCGAAGTGTGAGTTCTGGTTGGACAGGGTGGCCTTCTTGGGGCACGTGGTGACGAGTGAGGGTATCACGGTGGACCCGAAGAAGGTTGAGGCGGTTCGTCAATGGGCACGGCCGACGTCAACAGACAGTTATACAGTTGTAGGCTTGGGTTGCTTTAGTGTGATAACTCGACGGGATTGTCTGATTGGATGATAACATGCTAGTATGTGATATATATGTTGTGAGTGTTGCATTGCATGCATTATCCCATCGCTGAGTCGACGACTCATACCTCGTCAACCATGTTTTTCAGAGTACGACCCCGCCGCAGACGAGGAGCCCCTGATCCAGTAAAGGTCATAGTTGTTATCCTTGGTGAGCTCTGCTTCTGACGTGGAGCCTTTCGATTTTCCTGGTTTAGGCTTGGATTTCAGATTAAGTTGTAATGTTTCAGACAATTTTGTTTATGTTAGTTGCTCCAGACACTAGAGGCATGATTGCTTTCAGTATATGTTTCAGTTGCAGTTACCGTTAAGATTTATTAATGTTGAACAGTTATTTTCTGTTATTTCAGTTATCCTATCTAGCTTTAAGGTCCTTATAGCGTGTTCGTTGGGATAGTGCCCGTCGCACGGACACCCCTGTAACACCCCGATCTTTATTAATTTCTAATTAAGTGAAATTAAGGGTAGTTGACCTTGGTTAGAATTTAATTGGATTAGAGTGGATAAATTTCTCCTTATAGTGTTATATGTTATTTATTTTATTTTCTTTATGTGCCTATATGTGTATTTTTATTTCATGATTAAAGATTTGAAAGTTAGTTGAGCGTTGTAGTATTATTTGGGACGTTTTAGAATATTTTAGTATTCTTTAAGTCACGGGTGGGCCCCACAACACCTCTATATAATGTCCATCAATGCCTCCACTAAAGAAAACCTAATTCCAAACACTCTTGGTAGCCTCCATCAATCTTTGTTCCTCCATTCCACTCTCTCTCTCTCAAAAACCAAAAACCATAACCATTCCACAACCCCAAATCCAAAGCAATTCTCACCCAATCACAAAACAAATCACATATTCTTGATCCTCTCACCAAATAGAACACTTCTACCGTTTGTTTTTGTTAAAGAAGCCATCTTCGTACCGTTCGTGGGGCTAGAGAGAAAGTGAGAAGGAAAAGGGTGTCTCTACGCATAGCATAGGAGGTCTACGAGAGGTAGGGGTTCTAGACATTTTATATTCACTGTATTTTCATGCATAATGATGTGTGTTTGTTGATATCATTGTTGTTGTTCGTTTTCCCATTAGGGTTCATGAAAGGGTTACTTTTTGTGAAATTATTTCAAAGAGAAAATGTTCTTACCGATTAAAAATGTTGGGAAAGTGTTTCCATGAGTTAAATGTGTTTTGGGAAAAGTTTTTCATCATTTGGATGTTTAAAAATGGCTTTTTGGAGAAAGAATCATTGAAAATCGCGAAGTTCTGCGAACATGACGACGCACGGCCGCCCAGGCGGTCAGAAACCGCCCCAGCGGCCGCCGCCGTCAAACCAGCGGTGGCAGTCCACCCGGCGGTGGTGCAGCCGCTCTAGCGGCCAAGACCGCCCCGGCGCGTTTTTCACGCTGTATCTCACCCCTTTTTACGAAAATTAACTATTTTGACCCTTTTGTGTACTCTAATGCGTTCTACGACCCATATAAATGTTATGTACGATTTATGCACGACTTATATATGTTTGGATGATTTGTGATGTATGTTTACATGTGTTATGTGATGTTATTGATGCTATATATATATGTATACCCTGTAAGACATTAATAACGACAAAGACGTCAAAAGGGACGCAAAGATAAAGTTACAATTATAATAAAACACTCCCGTATTTGGATACTGATGGGGCTGTAAATCAAGGGATGGCAACTTTAGTGAACAGCCTCATTGGTAAAAGAAGACGGTACCCCCTCTCCCCATAGTATAGGATGAGCTCATGCTTAGGGGCCGGTGATGTGCAGGAGTACAGGAGGGCAGGCAGTGCCAAAGATTAATGCAAGATAAAGTTATTTGATTAAATGTATTATGTTATCTTATGATTTATCCATCGTATATGTTTAGGGGCACTAGTACACTACAGCAAGACGTTATTTATTTATGCCATACCAACTGTATAACTAAAATGGACAAGACGCACTTAGGTAAGACGTTCCAGGAAAAGATTCTTTTTAAACTAATACCTGAATTGAATGCATTCATGTTTCACCTATTTCTTAATTAAACCCGGGGCGGTTTCCTTTACTGAGTCACTTCCCAATGCTGACCCTACGTTTTTCCCCCATATTTTAGAGGAGCAGACAGAGCAGGACCATGGAGCTAGCGAGGAGCAGGCTCAACCTTAGTTTATTTTCAGTCTTCCGCTTATAGACCTATATACATTGATTTATGTTTCAGTTATGGATTTATTTCAGTTATCTGTTTTATTTGTTTTAAGTTCGGACCTATGTTAGCCGTCAACTATTTATTTGCATGTATTTATGGTGGAGTCTCATAAGTCATCGTCTTTGGCTTATGGGATAAAGGCTAGTACCTATTCCATTTATGTTCTTTGATTGTTGGGAGTTATTTATTTGATCAGACTATTCAGTATATGTGTTTTGTATGGATATTATTTACCGATTATATATTCCGCAAAGCCCTTACTTTCATATCGTAAACGAATTTCGAAAATTTTACTCCCGCCTATTTTCCGCGTATAATATTTTAAGATACAATGAAACACGCTATGAAATCAGGACGTGATCCCTTACAATTGGCCTAAGATGACTTAAGCATTAAGGGCTAATTACTAGGGGGTTACAACCCCTAAGTAGCGGGGTGTTACAGGGCCGAAGGGTGTAGGATGGTCCCCGACTTCAACGATGTCCCAAAGATCGAGACTAGTGAATTGAATGAACAATGTCATTCGATCTCTCCAATATGCGTAGTCATCGCCGTTGAACATGGGTGGTCTATTTGTGGAGGCTCCATCAGCAATATATGCGTTGTTATTTGCTGCCATGGTCCCTTGAATCTTTCCTTGACACTGCTAAGTGGTCAACCCCAAGGCCGAGCTCTAATGTCAATTGAAGGTAGTGAAACGTGAGAAGGGGGGTTGAATCACGTTCAAACTATAAATCCTGTTTATGAAAATTACTTAAAAATAAAGATCAAGTATAAACTTGTCTTGCACAGCGGAAACGGTTTGTTAGTAATAAACAGAAACTTAGCCTATAAACAAGGCTTTTGTAGATCTTGAAAGTATATTTACTTTCAAGGTCTTCTAAATGATAAAGGTTGAAACTTTAACCTTTAACACTTAGACAAATGATGATGATGTATATGCAATATGTATATATATGTGTATGCTATGATAAATTGTAAAAACAATAATAATAAAAGAGTAGGGAAGAGAGAGAGCACACACAAACTTTTTATACTGGTTCGGCAACGTGCCTACTCCAGTCCCCAGGATTCACCTGAGATTTCACTATCACCACCAACAACTAGGTGGACTTTCTTTGCCAAAGGACTTCAACCTGCACCTTCACCAAGGTGACTCACTGCCTTTGAAAACCACAAAGGACTTCCCTTGCACCAACAACTAGGTGACTCACTGCCTTTGACAACTACAAAGGACTTCTCTTGCACTAACAACTAGGTGATTCACTGCCTTTGACAACTACAAAGGACTTCAACCTTACCTTCAACACCGAAGGACTTTCTACCCTTGCCTTAGACCCACTAAGGACTTCTTGCCTTACAAAAATAAGGACTTTGTATAAAAGATGTGATTTTTACCAATCAAGAACTTAGATGCAACTAAGTTTGAACCTTGATGGATTTTTCTCTCAAAGAAAAACTAGCAAAGTTAGGATAAACAATAAAGCTCACTCTTTTAAGAATTACAACCTTTACCCAAATAAAAATAAGAACTTGAGGTCTAGAGGTTGAAGATGAAGAGAAATAAGGATTGATTTCGACAGCGTTTTGGCACTTGTAAGGTTGGGTAGTCTCTTGAATTCTCGGGCATTGAGGTCTTCTATTTATAGAGAAAAAACTCTATAAATTTCGAAAATGTTGCCTTGATCTCCACCCTTGGTTTGAATTTGAAATCTCTTGATCCAATGGTGAGAGCTCCTTGATATGATTTGAAATTGATCTTCCAAAAATAGAAAAATCAAATAAGAGGAAGTTTAATCTTGGCTCTTGATTCAAATACTTCCCTTTAATCCAAAGGTTAATATTTGATCTTAAATATGGAAACTTTATAACCAAGCATTTGAAATAAGAAAACTTTATCTTGGCCATGAATTTGAATTGTGCCTTGATCTTTGTGGTGTGCATTGCTTCAACATTTTTCACAAAATCTTGCAAAATAATGTATGCTTTTTGCGCCACTTTAGAGTGAGAAAAGGCTAGGGTATTTAGCTTTTCATGATTTCTCATTTTTTGAAAATCCTAAATCATCAAACATGGTCTTCCAGGGAATCTTCTGTAGGTTGATTCTTGAATCTTGAAAATTCTTGAATCTTGAATCTTGAGGCTTGAGATTCTTCTTGAGTCTTGAGATTCTTTGGGATCTTGATAGAATCTTCGGGAATCTTCTAGAATCTTCACGGAATCTTTGGGGATCTTCTAGACTTGAAATTCTTGACAGAATCTTCTGAGGTCTTCTAACTTCGTGTAGAATCTTTTAGTCCCGCATGGAATCTTCCGAAAATCTTGTAGATTCATATAGAATCTTTAGGAGGCTCACAGAATCTTTTTAAAGTGTCCGTAAAAATATTCTATTACTTAAATGCAAAATATATTCTAGAATAAATTCTAGTTTAATTATTTTTTAAATTATTTGCATTTAATTCTTCAAACAAGATCTTTCTAAATTTCCCCCATATATATATAATTTCGAAATTATATGTATAATAATGTGTAAAATAGAGATTTGATTTTGGTTCTCTATTTAATTATTAATTTCGAAATATATATATATATATATATATATAAATAATTTTCGAAAATCTCATGAGAGAGAATGTAAAATAGAGATTTGATTTTTGTTCTCTATTTTAATATATATATAATTCGAAAATATCTATATATATTATACATGAATATTTAAATAGAGATTTTTGATAAAGATGATTCTCTATTTAATTCCATGTATTTTCCATAAATAAAATTATGAGAAATCATAGAGTCTTCCAACCAAACTTTCTTTAATTAGAAAAGCTTTGACTTGGTCTTCAAAAAATTAAAATTGCTTGTTCCTCAAGCATATGCATGCGCCAACTTTGGACTCTTTGTAGTCAAGATGTGTCTTTTTATAATTTCAATTAATTAAATCCTAAAACACACTTAAGAAACAATTAGTCCAACCAAATTAAAACATTTATTTTAATTAAGAATTTTATCACTCAAAACCTTCAACAAAGGGTTCTTGGAGCTAACAAAAGGGAGGGAGATTATCTTGACCATTAGATGATGATCCAAGGGTGGCTTAGGGAGACCAATGCATGTCCAAAAAGCATCATCAGTGTTTAGAGTTAATTAGGAGCTTCTTTATTGACAACTAGTATAATAACCCGTGCGATGCACGAGATTTACTAAAATTTTAACGACGTAGGTAATTAAATATATATAAAAAATTAAATTGAATTATAATATATTAATTTTATGAATTTATTGTATAATTAATTTCTTTCATATGAATAATTTTAATAACATGATATAATTTAATATTTTTTAATTTAATAATTTTAATTCAATGTACTTTTTATGAAGACTATGATTAAAATTATTTAAGTAATAACATTATTACATATCAAAATTCCAATATTTTTTTTCTTATAGTCTTTATAATCGAGAAAGAAAAAATCTATTAGTAATTATTGATTACATATCATATTAGTAATAATATAATATATTATCTGTGTCATGCACTAAAATTATCAAAAAATTAATAACATAAATAATTAAATGTATATAAAAAAATTGAATTGAATTATGGTATATTAATTTCATAAATTTATTTTACAATTGATTTTATTAAAATGAATAATTTTATTATGATGATATAATTTAATAAATCTTCAACTTATAATAATTTTAATTTAATGTATATTTTACAAAGACTATTAGGGGTGGAAAACAGGTTGAACCCATCAGGTTTACCTGTCGATCCGTCTAATTTTGACGGGACATGTAGAGGTATGCAACCCACTTTTTTAAGATGATTCAACCATCTCTGCCCCATTTTTTAGAACAACCCGTGACTGGACATGTCAACCTATTGGGTTGAATCATTATATTTATTTTTTATTTGTAAACAATATTTATATATTAGTGTAATTTTGAGACTTTAATTTTATTTTGGTGTACTTTTTTATTGAAATTTTAGAGTAAAGATTATGATTCTTAAATTTTAATAATTTTTTAATTTTTTTCTCAAAAATAATATATTTTTTATTATTTAAATAATTTAATATGAACCCAAAAAATAAAAGAGGTCAACCTGCCAACTCGAAATGAAAATGAAAGGTTGATATTTCCAACTCAAATAGAAAAAATAGATCAGTCTGTCTGACACCGTGTTTTTCCAACTCGCCTGTCCCGCCCTATTTGTCACCCATAAAGACTATTATTAAAGTTATTCAAGTAATGACATTATTACATATCAAAGATCAATTATTTTTCTTCTTATAGTCTTTATAATCATGAGAAAAACTATTTTATTAGCAATTATTGATTACATATCATATGTAAAAAACAAATTATTGATTACACATCATACGTAAAAAACAAAAGTGATTATTTTATTAGCAATTATTTGATCTCGAGTTGTTGTTCAAATAATATAATGTTAAAAAACAAAAGTGATTATTATTATAGAAATCATATATTTATATAAGTAGCGATTTTTTATGATTAAAAGAAATACAGATTTAAGAAGTAAATAAAAATTCATATATTAGTTATTCAAACCAATTTTTATATTAAAAGAAAAACTTTCATTTGATATATGAATTGATACCTAGTCAACTAATTTATATGAATTAATAGATCTAATTTATATTAATCAAATAAGAAAATAATCAATAGAAAAAAAAACATAATGATTTGTCATTTAAGACATATTATAAAAAAAATATTTTTAACAAAAAAATTACAATCCAAAAAATTATTGAAAACTCAATCATTTAAATCTATGAAAGTCAAGTAAAAGGAAAATAAGACAAACTCTATGAACAAAATAAAAAAATATTTAAATAAGTCTGGAAATAAGGTTACTAATAATATAATTGGAGAGTTATCGTAATAAATTAAAAAAAAGTATTATCATACTTAAAAAACATGATAGAGAAAATGATAGATATTAATAAAATGTTTTATAAATTATAATAACATATCTTTTTATTATATATAAATTCATCAATAAAATTTAAAAAATACACACTACGCACTATTATTTGAAAAAAAAATAGTGCAAAAAAATGATATATATATAAAATCAATATATTAGTTTTAATTCATAAAATAATATATTGGTCTATATATCATTTTTAATTCATATATTAGTTAATCAAATATATTAGTTTTTGTTCAGATATTAGTTTTTCAACTATATTACTTTCCAATTATATATTAGTTTTAATTAACAAATTATTGATAGTTATAATGAGTCTAGTGCCAATCATATTATTCCTTTCTTTTATTTAGAATTTTGAATTTGTATCATATCATATTTAATTACATTCAATATTTTCTAAACTTAGGTGCATTAAATTAATTTGATATATATCTAAATTGTGTCACGTAGATTAAATAATAAGATATTTTTAATGATATAATACATACTCTTAATCCAAATGATCCAATTTAAGGACAATAATTATCAAACCTAATCAATCAATTATTATATTTATTATTATCAATCATCAATGACCATAGTAAAAATGTCCATATTATATCTAGCAAAGGATATTGATTTTGTCTTAAATTAGGAGTCTAATGATCTGAATCTTGAATCTCAAAATTGTATGATGAGTTTTTATATTTATTTGATTAAAATGATTTGATTGAGAAATATATGATAAGAATATATATCAGAAAATACATTTTGATTTCAGTATATATATGTGAGAATATATTTTGATACAATTTTTAAAAAGTTCAGTTACAACTCACTATATTTATATATAATTTAACTATAAATTTGAAATCATGATTAGTAATAAAATTAAATTCAAATATTAAAAAATATTAAAATATTTCTGATTAGATACGATTGAGTTGTATCAAAATATTAATTATTGAGTTGTAATTATATATTTAATATTTATTAAAATATTAAAAATTCGTATCAAAATATTGAGTTGTAAATATTATTATTTAAATTAGATATCTAATTAGATATAATTATTGGGAGAATTATGATTATTTATTACGTTGTTAATATATTAAACAATATAAAAAATGATTATTACGTTGTGAATTATTTCTTTTTCAATATAATCATGTTGCTTAGAAAAATAAATTAGATTATTTTAAAATAATATAAAAAATGCTAATTGACATATGTAATATTTATAAAACAAAAAGTTTTTATCTTTAATAAAATATAAAACATATATACCTATAAGAAAGTTGACAATTTTTTTCTCTTTCTCTTCAACATAATTAAAAATAAAAAAGGAGTATTCAAGTTGGAATCCAAAAATATTATTTCTTTTAAAAAATAAAATTGTAAAAAATAGAAAATGTGTATCTTTAATAATAAAGAAACAAAAATGAATATCCATAAAAAATTGGTTGAGTTTTCTCATTCCATTTAACAAATAAAACATTAAAAAAGTAAAGAGAGTCCACTACTAGAAACACGGAAAATTCCGAGGGGATTTCCGATGGGTTCCCGACGGTTTTTTTCAAAAAATTACCCCTCGGAGTACGGCTCGTCGGAAAAAACTATCGACGGCAAAATGAAGAAAAACCGTCGGAATATCTTCGAGGAACTTCCGACGGTTTTTTCGAAATAAACCGTCGGAGGCTTCAGATAAAGTTCCAACGGTTAGGGTTAGAAAGCTCGTCGGAAGTTTCAGATGGAATTCCGACGGTTAGGGTTATGGAAGTCGTCGGAAGTTTCCGATAGGTTTGCGACGGGTAGGGTTATAAATTGCCGTCGGATAATTCCGGTCGTTTTCCGGCGGTTTGGGTTGGAAATTACCGATGGATTTCCGATGGTTTATGGTTAAGAAGCAACACGGTAATTTCATTAATTTCCGACGAATATTACAAAATTTTTTTTTTATTCTTATTGTGAAATTTGTTCTGTATGAGATTAACATATAAAATTGAATAATAATATCTGCTATCATTAGTACGAAATAATCGAATTGTTTTATCGATATATTTATATATATTATTTAAACAAATATTATGAAAAATTAAATTATAAAATAGTATAACAATAACAAAGAAATTAAATGTATGAGAATGTAGCAGAGAAACATAAGAATAAAATAGTATAAAGAAACGGACTACTCATAGTCCGGGTGGCCTTCATCACCACTGGTATCATCATCATCATCATCATCATCGATCAGACCCGATGGCAGGTTGGCTCCAGAAGAGCTAGAAGACGCAAACATCTTGAATAACATCTTCATATTATTCTTCAACTTCGACATCTTGGTCTTGCTCTTCTTCTAGTCCGACTCTTGGTTTTGCAGCCTCTGTTGTAGCTCCTGGATGGTCTGCGCCTGCTGCTGGAGCTCTGCATTCATGGCATGCACACGGTCCCTAAGAGCGTCATCTCCAACAGCAGAACCACATGCAGAGGCCGATGAAGGAGATGGAGTGTCGGTGAACCCAGCAATGCCGGTACCATAAACACGGCCCTTATATGGCCCACCAACAGTCTCCAGCCAAATATTATCCTCACTAGGAGGTTCGGTCGTCTCTCCTGCATCAAGCTGAGTCTGATAGGCCTGTGTTGCCTCATCAAACTTCTGTCTGAACTCTGCCTGCAACGTATCAAAACAATTATAAAAAATGTAAGTGCTATTGTAAATAAATATTAACTGTTTACTCACAAAATTATACAGAGAAAAATTTTATATGTATACTCACATAGGTGTTCCTAGAGCGCTGATCCACCCATTCCTTCCCCCTCTCAGTCTTCTTCATGTGGGTCTGCTCGAAGACCTCACTGTGAGTGGGGGTGCGCCTCAACTCTCGGGCCTGTGTTGAAGTGAGTTTATGTTAGTATTTTGTGCTAAAACAATAGGTTTAATAACATAGTTAATTGATATTAAACATTATGTACATACCAATCGTGCTCGTGTGCCCTCAACAGTGGTAGAGCCGCTGGTGTGGAGGGAACCACCCTTAAGTGAGGCCCGATTCAGCTTGTTGTGAGCCTGCTCAGCCTTGAAGGCATCGGTGGCCCAGTGCTCCCGCAACACCTGGAGGTGACGCTCAGGGATCCACTGAAAGCGTGAAGTCCCGTCTCGAATATCCCTGAGCATCTCCCGGAACCTCTTCCCGGCCCTGAAGTTCCAAGCCCGTCTGATGGCTGGATCCTCCTCAGGGAATATCAGAAAATCTTTCTGCAACGTTTACAGGAAAAAAAGTTAGTGTCCAATAGAATGTACAGAAAAGATCATAATAAGCTAAGTTGGGTTATTAAAAAGTGAATAAATTAAAGTTTACCTTCCACTCCCTATACCACATGTCTCTCGTCGGCACAAGGATCTTGGAGAACTTGAGATACAGAGCATCAAAATAGCTCTGTATGATCTCCGTAATCTTGTGAGCTCCATCCTTAAACGGGATCCAACTACAAAATATAAACCATTATTTTTTAAATTACAAATTAGTAAAAATATCGTTTATCCATGATAGTGAAATTAATTTTTAAAACTTACCCATTCTTGCCATCCCATCTGATCCGAGTGGGCTCATGTCCCACGGGGTAACGATTAGATGTATCGGTGGGCTGACTCCCATCCCCAGTAACGGGGTGGCTCCTATCAGTAGTGACTACATGGGGGTCTGGAGCACCTCCAATAACCCCAGACTGTGGGCCAGGTACTGACGCGGGTGGGGTGACGGCAGTCTCTGGAGGATCGGTGGGAGTAGTCTGTGCTGCGTCTGAGGACGTGGAACCTCGAATCCTCAGTGGGTCGTCCTTCTTGGAACGACCTCGTCCACGTGGTGCCATATGTATCTGTAAAATAATATTTTGTAAACTTGTTAATTGTAAACATTTCTTGTTATCTCCTAAACAATTAGTATATGATTATATATATATATATATATACTTGAAGACTTCATCCGTCGTTATCTTCTTCACTTTCATCTTCATCCTCAGATCCTTCCTCACTCTCACTATTATGGGGTTCGCTTCGTACTGTATGTGATGGACTCTCAACCCTACACCTTAACCCTAACCCTGTCGAGGACCCTCAGAAGTCCGCCGAAACGTATTATTACTTCCGAGGGCCTTGCGACGGCGATGATTCCTGCCCTCGGAAGTCCATCGGTATATTATGGCGGGAATGATGGCGCGCATTCCCGCGCTATTTTGCGAGGGGTTTCCGACGGGTTTTCTTAAATTTGATGTCGCTTTGTGGTCAGCGGACGATGCCACTGGAAACCCCTCGGAATTTTCCGACGGGAAAAAAGCCGCCGGAAAAGCCCGTCGGAAAACTCCGTGTTTCTAGTAGTGGTCATTTATGTTATAATGAAAAAATATATGTGATTAAAAAAAGCAATAAAAATAGTAGAAAATAAAAGATATCAAGAGACTCCTTCGTAGCCATGAGTTCAAGCCGTTGTCACGACCTACCAGAATAAAGAAGAGAAAAAATTAAACCTCTTGAACAAAATAAAAGAATTAGGAAGAATGATAAATAGAAACTGATTATAAAAATAAATAAAAATATAAAAGATGAAAAAGAAAAAAAAAGAAAAAGAGGTAGAAGGAAAACATAGATAACAAAAAGACAAAAAAAAACGTATAAAGAAGGATGAAAAAAAATAAAAGAGAAAAAAGGATAAACAAAATAGAGAAAAATATGAAGGAGGAAAAAGAAAGTAGATGAAAAAAAATAGAGGAAGAACATAAAAGAGAAATATTGACAGAATAAGAACAATGAAGGAATAAGAAAAAAATAAAGCTAGAGCATTGAAGAGGTGGAAAGAAAAAATTGATCTGAAAGAATGAAGAGATATGTTACGATAAAGTATGTATATATATGTCACGACCCAATCCGGATACGTGACCGGCACATGGGACACCGAGTCCCATGTCAGCCTTACCCTGCTCTTATATCGACAAAAGCATGATACACAACGTCCACGACACGCATCTCATGCATATATATAAACATATATATACCAAATGGTGTATATCATGTTATTCTTATACACATCATACAACTAGTACAAATCATAAAATTAATATGATTAGAAACCCACAACAATACCCAAAAGATCCACAGTGAGTCTTACGTAGACCCCAATACATACACTATAATACGTACAACCCAAGAATCCTATTTGTAACCTTATGGAGCACAAGACCTAAACTTCCAACTATTAAAAAATGTCTCTAGACCATGAGGCTTACCATGACTAAGAGCTCGGAGGTACAGTCGAGTCCATCCCTTGCTTTGCACCTGTGACTGAAAATGTTTTGTATGAATGAGTGAGTCATACGCTCAGTTAATAATAGATTAAAAATAGTTTAAACTTCAGCAAACAACAAATATCTACAAGTATCCACAATTCCCAATTATAATACCCTAATAACTCTTACGTCAATCACGTCACACACTCTCTTTTAATTAAAAGTGTCTTACTTATGGATCCCGGGAGCCCCGCCCCTCCTCAGATCCTTATTTATGTCCCGGGAGCCCAGCCCCTCCTCGGACTTATACTTTAAGGAACCCCGGGAGCCCCGGGAACCCTGCCCCTCCTCAGGTCGTGTCACCAATCTTTATTAACTTTCTAAATTTTATTCTCTCCGCATAATAGCTATCTCACATAATAGCTATCTCACATAAACGCATTTCCTAAATTTTATTAACTTTCATCATGCTCCTATCATCGTCGTATCACTAATACAACCACATCAAATCATCATCATGTCATCATCATGTTATCCTCATGTCTTTATCATAGTATTACATAAACAAAGAAATTCCTAATTTCTCACATATCCAATCTCATCCACAATCGATATATTATCATAGACATCCAAGTAGTAGGTTTGGGGTGGTGGTGAACGAATGGATTTGAGTGCATAACTTAATATCATGAAGAATTTGAGTTAAAGTCTTGAAAATAGAGTTTTAGTGCTGTTGTAATCGATTACAGACCCCTGTAATCGATTACCAACATCAAATTTCGCACTGGTGATCAACAGCCGAATTGAATCAAATTAAAAACTAGATAACTTGTAGACAAGTGGAATACCTAGGTCGTTTTCCCAAGGAATTCAAGAAGTGAAGAGTGATTATGCAAGGTTAGGTTTGGGGATTTTAGCATCAAATTTCAGAAATGAGAAAATGCAAACAGGATTTTAATCAAATAGGTAGAAGACACTAGCTCAAGGAATTCGAATTGTAAAGCATATATCATTGATTCATTATCCTCTCATGATCCTTTCAAGAATTAAATTGAATTTCAAATCCAAATTCAAATCTGAATTCAGATCAAGTCTTATGAAAATCTTCAAACATTCATCTTAACACACTTGAATTAAATCTGAAATCTCAAAACCTAACTCAAGGTATCAAGATTGAAGCTCAACAATTCAATTCTCTAGATCAGAAATCTCTAAATCTAGATGTTCTCTCAACTTAAGTTTATTGATCAATAACTCAGAAATCTCTAGAATTATTAATCAATTGGATTCATAATTCAAGAATTAGAAAATCTTCATAATTCTTGAATCATAAATCAAGAAGAGGTAAGAAGAGAGAATTCGAAATTCTTGAATGAATCATGAAAGAAATGCAAGAATACCTCAATCACATAGCTAATCTCAATATCTTTTACAATCCTCCATCCTCAAGCTAGCTATGAGCTTAGTTCTCCATGATCATGGAGAAATCAGCAAGAAGAAAATGGGAGAAGAGAGAAAAATGAAAATGAGAGAAACTAGAGAGAAAATGTAATTCTAAAACTTGAATTGTAAAATATGAATGTAAAGTGTTCCCTCCAAGTCTGATGTAGGACTTAAATAGACACAAAAGAAGGTGGAAATGTCTAAAAAGCCCATACACTAAACAATTACAACACATAAGGCAAGGGTACAATGGACAATGCACAAAATTATGACACTTAAGGCAACACAGCAAGGCTAAGCTTCTGCCCGAAATATTGCAGCCAATATCTGAAGCCTATAATGGATGATTCAGCCCTCGTGCCCTGAAGAAAAGTTGTAGCTCTATGTCTTAGCTTTCCATAGCCACCCAGATCATCCAATTCCAGAAAGTATAGCTCCAGATATAAGCAAAATACTGACTGCTGCTCCAGATTGCTGTCACATTCGCTGCAGAAACTTTGAGTCAACTTTTGAGCTTATTAGAGACTTCAATTGCTTTCGAGATCTGAATATGAAATGAATCCTTGTGCCTTAGCTTTCCAATGCAACTGAAATGGAGTGATTTCAACATCTGTAGCTCCAGCTATGGCTTCTGCAACATTTGCTGTCCAGGATTGCTGTCCAGAATGCTGCAGCAAGATTGACTCAACTTGAAGCTCCAATTTGGAATCCTTATGGTCTGAATCAGTTTTCGAGTTCTTCATCAACTTTGTAGACCTATGTCTAAGCTTTCCAACAAGACAAAGAAAACAAAATTCCAATTTCTAGAACTCAAGTTATAGGCAAATTACAGAATAGTGTCACAAAGCACGAAATGCTGAGAAAATGCACAAAGTTCCAATCAAGTACCAAATGCCTAATATGATGCAAAAGTAGCTCATTCATCTCAAAAGTGGTCAAATTACATGCATACAAGAGGGAAATAATCAATACAATTATTGCTATATCAACTGGAAGGAATTTTTTGTAAATTTTGGCAGCCTGTAACCGATTACCAATTCGTGGTAATCGAATGCAGTAATCGATTACAGAGTCATGGTAATCGATTACTACCAAATCGCTGTAATCGATTACAGTCTGGGTCAGAGACGAAATTCTGTAGAAAATTGTTCGAAAATCATCTCCAAATCCACATTTTCACCACAACCCATCCAAATCAAACACAACCAATATACAATATCAATCATATATCAACCAATCTCAGTCCCTATCAACTATCATACCAAGAATTTCACAATATCAATCAAAATCAAACATAAACTATAAATAACCCATTACTCACAAAATACTCCAATGGAGTCCATGGCTCAATCCATAGCTAGGATGAGTTGTCCAGAGCTTCTCTAGTTGAATGAGACCCTAGAGAATACATCACACCACTTAGATTCACAACAAAATCATAAAATCCCAAACGTCCCAAATCAAACCCTAACCCCCAAATCCAAAATAGAGAGAGACCAATAGAGAGAAAGAAATACTCTACACTTACCCACAATATACTAGATGAGAAATGATAAGTTGATTTTGATGATTGATGGGGTTTGCGTGAGAGATTAGAGAAAGAAGAGATGAGATGAGGAAGAAGAAGAAGAGAGGAAATGAGAGGGGGAGAGTTACGGGAATGAGGGGGAGGAAAAGAAGAAAAGGAAGGAAAAAGGGTGGGGAGGTGGGGCCCACGTGGTTCCATCTCCCCGGGTGTACCGTGATCTATTACTCATACATACCCCTGATAATCCAAGGTATTACAATCTTCCCCCCTTAAAGAATTCGGTCCCCGAATTCAAACGCACAAGGGAAAGGAAGGATGACCTGAGTCATAAAAGAGGTGAGGATATCTAGCCCTCATGGCTTCCTCTGATTCCCATGTAGCCTCGTAACCTGAGTGGTCCCCTCAAACCACCTCCACTCTAACAACTTCCTACAGAACGAAGCTTCCGTACTTTGCCAATCAGCAATCGACATTGGTTCCTACTCATATGCTCGTACTGGACCAAGGGTAACACTTAATGCTCTAGAATACAAGATTGGTCGGATTCATACTTCCTCAACATCGACAAGAGGCATATCGGATTGGTTGAAAATACCTAGGTGAGGGTGCCAATACACAGCACTAGCTCACCCTAGAATCTCAAAGAGTCATACATGGAGGACTAAACTTCCATCACTTACCAAATCTCTTCACATCCATAACTTTCACGACTCAGAGGAACACACGACCCTCAGAATGGAACCTCAAGGTTCATCTCTTGTTGTTATCATCTACCTTCGACTTTCACTAAGTCTACATTTAAAACCCTTACTCCACCACTCTCGAACTATACCGCATAGATTCCGCAATCCCTTTTCCTCTCACCAAGCCTCAAGAAGGTGTCACGTCAGCACTTGGCCTACCTACTGATATCATAAGACCAACACAAGGATACACGTGATCCTCACCTTCTACAAAAGCATGTCCAACATTCTGGAGCCTGCCTTCCAGAATTTGAAAAGCCCTTACCTCCTGAGGTGATAAACATCACAAAGATCAAGGCGGTTCCCTCATGCCTCCCGACTTACTTCAATAATACCAGGTGAACTGAATCTCTCGGACTGAAACAATAGAGAAGGGAGTTCTATGTAGCTGTACAACAACACTACCGGAGAGTTGAACATAACTGAGTATCACATAAGTCATCTTTTCCAAATGCCATGAGCCGACTAGCTCATCCCGCCCACCGTAAACCATATAAAGTCAAACGCCGCAAAATCTGCAAGGTACGGTTGTCACCAAATCCATGTTAATCATTACCAATCTTAACCCGCTGATATGCCAATCAACGAGAAACACAAGCTATCACAGTTCTATCACGACCCAATTCGGATCGTGACCGGCACATGGGACACCGAGCCCCATGTCAGCCTTAACCTGTAATTCATACAATAATCCAACACACTAGCATACATAATATCCAAATATATATATATATATGTATATAACCTGGTCATAACATTCTACTTAATCCATAAACCATCATACACAATCCATACGTCCAAGTATATATATAAAACATCATACATACTCTCAAGGAAGTCTAATAACAATAACACAACAATAGTAAGTCTTACATAGACTTATACAACATCCATCCACTATCCTAGTCCAAGGAAATCCTGTCTGTAACATTAGGAGCATACACTAGAAAGGAAATACACTACAAAGGAAATCCTGTCTGTAACATTAGGAGCATACACATGAGGCTCACCAAATCTAAGAACTCGGAGGAACGGATGAACTCGTCCCTTGATCTGCACCTTGATCTGAAAACATATTGTATGAATGGGTGAGTCATACGCTCAGTGAATAAACAGGTTATAAGCAGTGTATGCAGATATATCATGAATCAACAAGCATAAAGATACACCAACACAGCAGATATATAATTCAAACGTTCTTATACAGTCTCTTTATCTTGGTAGCTTTTAATCTATGAACACCTGGAGCGCGGCCCCGACTCATGTTCATAGGCAGTATGGATGTCTCGCGAGCTATGCCTCTCCTCGGATACCATACTGCGAAACCCCGCGAGCTATGCTCCTCCTCAGGTTTTCATTTACGACCTCGCGAGCTATGCCCCTCCTCAGGTCGTTTTACCATCTCTTAGTTCATTCAAATATTTTATCTTATATAGCGCTGTTAGTGGCACACATCATTCACAATCACAGTCTAAGTAGCTCATCAATTCATCATCACATTATCAACATCATAACATAAATCCCATGACCTTATAAACATTCAGGTAATAAGTTTGGAGTAGTGGTGAACGAATGGATTTGAGTAATTAACTTTAAAATATGAAAATTTTGAGTTAAAGTCTTGAAAATAGAGTTTTTGTACTGATGTAATCGATTACAGACCTCTGTAATCGATTACCAGCTTCAAATTTCGTTCTGAAGAAAATTTTTATGAAAATTGGCTGTCTGTAATCGATTACCAACCCGTGGTAATCGATTACAGTAATCGATTACATTATGTTGGTAATCGATTACAGTAATCGATTACCAATTCGCTGTAACCGATTACAGCCTGGGTCAGAGACGAAATTCTGCAGAAAACATCGCGAAAATCATCCCCAAATCCACATTTTCACCACAACTCATCCAAATCAAACACAACCAACATGCAATATCAATTATATATCAACCAATCTCAGTCCCTATCAACTATCATAGCAAGATATTCACAGATTCAATCAAAATCATACATAAACTACAAATAACCCATTACTCACAAATTACTCCCAAGAGCTCCAAGACTCCACCCGGAGCTAGGATGAGTTCCCCGGAGCTTCCCTAGCTGGTTGAGACCCTAGAGAACACATCACAAACCTCAATCTCTCAACAAAATCAAAAACCCCAATTAGGAACCCTAAACCCCCAAGTCCGAAAATTAGAGAAAATAGACCTCAATGGAGAAAAAGAAATACTCTACACTTACCCTCAATATACTAGATGAGCAATGTTAACTTGATCTTTGATGATTAAGGGGTTTGGGTTTGGATTGAAGAAGGAAGAAAGGGTGAGGGAGAAGAAGAAGAGAGAAGATGAGAGGGAGAGAGAAATAACGTGAATGGGGAAGGAAAAAGGGAGGGGAGGTGGGGCCCACGTGGTCCTATCTCCCCGGGTGTACCGTGATCTCTTACTCAAACTAACTCAGACTACCCCAGGTATTACAAGTTCTCTTCATGCTTTCCCACTAATTAACTCATTCTGGTCTCAATACCTCTTAGCATTTCTTGGGTGATCCGAACATATAACATTGTGGGTGTCCTTTACAGTCAACCTTCTCAAGTCACATACGTTGGTACACCAAAACTCCTACTTCATCGTAACGTCCCTTTTTCGATTCTAATGAAAATTCCAAGTTCTTACATCATCATCATTAGCCTTAAGCTCTTTCACCCTTGGATATTCTCTCTCTGACATACTGATCTGAATCAAGACCACTAAGTCTCATCGTGTGTTAGAATTACACCTTGTCCTCCTGACTTAAAACGCAACCCCTTCATATTCATCTGACATACTTCATCCACTGGGGTTTGACCGTAGAAACAATAGAAGCTAAACAACACATGAACTTCTGTCCCATAATATCAACAACCTTATCAGCTTTCTCCCAGGCAACGAATAACGATGCACATAATTTTCAAAACATCGTGTCCACCTACGTGTTCTAAAATATCAAGAGCAACTCCACTACGAGCATCGTCCATGACGCCTAATAACACTTTTAAGTCTCGCATTAACGCCATCGTTACACTGAAACCCTCCTGATCCCGAGTATGCGCGAACAGAGGCAGTGATCAGTCACCCCTTAAGCTTTTAGAATCTCCCTTCACGGACCTTTGACCACTGAGAGGGGACATTATCCCTGACCAACTGTGTTAAAGGTACCACTATCCCCTGAAAAACCTATGACGAATGCGTCAATAACGACCTACTAAATCCAAGAAACTCCTGGTTAAAGATGTGGTCTTTGGCTACTTCCGGATTGCTCTCTCCTTCTTGGGGTTTACCTTAACCCGTCCTGTCCAAGGGAAGCCGCTCCATCCAATGATCGCATAGCACGCAGACACGAGATCAAAGAGGCCTGAATCACACACTATTCTTCCTGAGACACAAGGCCCACGCCATAGGGAAACAAATCCTACCTGCCTGGAACGTTAAATCACTGATGCCTGACAAAGGGCAACTAAGACACATACCAAGGCAACATAAAAATCCACCTCCTTGGTTCCAGTCACAACTTCCTATTGCTTTCCCTCTACCGGACCTGTCCGAAAGGTTATCCGACGACACGATTACTAGGGATGGTAGCCGAATGATAGATCAAGTCAGGTATGTGTCGGAGACTCCCACTAAGCGAGACATTACCACACAAGGTGTCCCAACTGCTTAAATCCAAAATATATGCTCAGTCTCTGACGACATAACCCTGAATGAAACCTCTTGCACAAGTTCCAAAGAGGGCGATGAGGTCTAAACGACCCTAACCATCGCATGATAGGGGAAACATATTGCTGAATAAAGATTTCAACCCGACCTGTCTCTAGTTGCGGTCCTCACTGACCCGAATCTTCCTCTAGAAGTGAAATAGCGATCCCAATAACTTTAAGGCTCACTCGAAGTAGTCCCACTAGATGCTATCCTTTGCTCTTGTTCCTCTTTTTCAAACTTCTACTAACTCCTTACTCCCCTTGCATGCTCTCAATACTAATGCCAGCACCCATGACCCTAGGTAAAGACATTCTCTTTATCTGGAAATATAGATCAAAACACATCGGGTTCCTTAGCGCCTTCATAATCCTCTTGACTCTCTTCCTTCTCAGGTGACTTCATGAGTTGCATAGCCATATAACCCAACTGGACTCTACAGCGCATCCAAATACCAACATAAATAGGACCTGCTTGATCTTGAAGACTACTATGCTAACAACCTTCTTGAATATCCGAGACTATCCTTCCTCTGAAGACTTTGACGAACTCCTCCCACACTAGCGGTGGCATCCTGTCATTTGCCTCTTTTAACCAACACCTCGTACTAAGAACAATATTTCCTTATATAGAGTAGGTTGTTATGTCAACGTCCAACATCATCATGACATCGAAGGGCCTATAGAACTCGGGTAGCCCTGTGTAAAACTCCTGAGGGTCTTCGCCCAAAGGGTCTCTTGAGAACTTCGGCGGGTCAACCTTAGGCAGAACTCCAGACTTACTTCATTCCCGTCATCAGGTTGTGGCTCACGTCCTTGTGGTGCCCTCTTCATGTAGGGCCTCGTCTCGTCGCTTTCTTGATTCCGACTATTCAAAATCTATATCGCGCTGCTGAGCACTCGATGAATCTCTCTTATCGCTTCAACATGGATGGTCTACATTCCATCCTTATGAAAAGGGTAAGGGTTCCCTAACAAGGGGATACCCCCTACCAAGCATATCCTTAAGGTAACATCCTCTCACTTATCCGGGTGGCATATCACTTAGAAAGCAAAAGCATCGGAAACACTGCACCAGGTGTGCATATCCCTATGTAATAGGGATTCAACGACGAGAAAACCTATACTGACAAGATCCTACAAAGACATCCTAAAATTGTCTTCCATAGAGTCACAATTTTGTGAAAATGGGCCGGCAACCATTTACGCTATTTTCACCCTACTGAAGAACAATTGCTCCATAAGTTACAAAACTCAAACCTAGTCTCTGATACCAACTTTGTAACGACCCAATCCGGATATGTGACCGGCACATGGGACACCGAGTCCCATGTCAGCCTTACCCTGCTGACGAGAGCCGGAGTGTCGTTACTTCTTCGGTACCCGAGCAATTTAGAAAAGGAAATGAAAAAAAGGGGATTAGTTTACCGAATCGGCAACCCAATACGTAGTATAAGGAAGCTGACTCGGGTCGTCTCTCAGAGGAAGCGCAGACAGGTGATTGGATGAGCTGATTGTATGAGAAGGGGGTTGGAAAAGCACATGTGAACAATATGTAGGAAATATAAATAACTAAGTTGCCTCGGTGTTGGATGAGACGATCGGTACGGTTCTCCTATCATCGACCCTAGTACTACGCTCAACTCCTAGCGTGTGGCACTCGTAGTGTAACTGTACTCTCCTGATCAGACTAAATAAACCTCCAATCTCACTAAGGGAATACCTAGGCGACTCACTCACAAAACAGTTCGCGACTCAATCTAGTGTGACACTATGCAATACCTAACTCCTAAACCGGTAGTTAACCTCTAATGCTCTCTAATCAACTAGGAACCAACGTCCAAACAGATGATCAATTCCTAATCAACCAACTAGCCTCGACATGCATCGACATCCTCTAAACCGAGAACTTAAACGCATGCTCACAGCTATCCTAGCCAACCACTCGACTAAACCGTACGAGTAAACTAGGCAATATAAAATCAGAGCTATATAGAGAGACTACACTAGGTGAATCACATACTACCTAAGGTCTCAAGTACTAACGAACCATAACCGATAATCTATCCTACACCGAGACTAGCTAACTACTCTAACATTGCATGAAAATAAATAAAAACAATAGATTGGAAGCGGTAAATTAATTACACAGTAAAAAGTAAATGAATAATACAAGCGGTAAAAACAGTGCGGTAAAAATAAATTACTATTTTACTATTACAATCACTATTTACTATTTACTATTTACTACTACTATTCCTAACCTAGAGAGAAGTCAGAGCTCCTCTCTCTAAACTACCCTAAGGAAAGCATGAATGGGGAGCTGGAATATATAGAAAAGCTGCCTCCGTCCACTGTTCTTGGCGCGATGTGGTCGCTAGCGAGTAAGCATTAGTCGCTAGCAACCAGCATGACAATGCACACTCGCTAGCGGCTGTAGGTTGGCCGCTAGCGACGGTCTCGGGAGCTGCTATGGTTGAATCTGTGCTGGTGGCTCCTGCGGCCGTCCGGTGGTGGCGCGACACTTCTCCGACCTCCGTCACGGACCTCTGAAGTGAACCTTGACCCTTGATGGTGGTGCCTCTGCCGTTTGCTCCGATTACTGCCACCGATGGTGGTTAAAAGTGGCGTAAATTGTTCAATCTCGCTCTTCGGGCGGCGGTTCTTGAGTCCGGAACTTGGGTTTTGGTCGCACAAGCTTGGGTTAAGGTTCTGGAGTGGTAGAAACTTCCGTGGTTGAGTGGTGGTCGAGATTGGACGAGGATTGTCCCCGTTCTGCAGGTGCATGGTCGCTAGCGACGAGAATGTGGTCGCTAGCGACCAGTCTTCAACTGATCACTCGCTAGCGGCCAGACGTTATCCGCTAGCGAGGGTACCTGCATCAAAACCAGAATTGCAGTGTGAATTGTGCATTTTCATATAATACAAACATATAAACATATACCTACAACATATTACATAATAACACACATATACACTCATATAATTATGAATACAAACATACAAATACACATATAATCATATAAACACTTGACAAACACATAACACCAACATAATTACATAAACACATAAACACACATATATAACAAGAAATGCACAAATCACAACCTTAATTTCCTTTGGTCATAAATATGTGTCAAAAAGACACAATTATGCAAAGTTTCATCAAATGAGCCAATTAGGAAGTTAAGAGCAAAACTAGCTAGTTGCACACTTTATAATAATTGAAATGATACAACAAGATAAATATAAGGGATAAAAATAGGTAAAAATATACATTTATCACCTGCTCTTATATCGACAAAAGCATAATACACAATGTCCACGACACACATCTCATGCACATATATAAATATATATATATATATATACCAAATGGTGTATATCATGTTATTCTTATACACATCATACAACTAGTACAAATCATAAAATTAATATGATTAGAAACCCACAACAATACCCAAAAGATCCACAATGAGTCTTACGTAGACCCCAATACATACACTATAATACGTACAACCCAAGAATCCTATTTGTAACCTTATGGAGCACAAGACCTAAACTTCCAACTATTACAAAATGCCTCTAGACCATGAGGCTTACCATGACTAAGAGCTCGGAGGTACAGTTGAGTCCATCCCTTGCTTTGCACCTGTGACTGAAAATGTTTTGTATGAATGGGTGAGTCATACGCTCAATGAATAATAGATTAAAAATAGTTTAAACTTCAGCAAACAACAAATATCTACAAGTATCCACAATTCCCAAATATAATATCCTAATAACTCTTACGTCAATCACGTCACACGCTCTCTTTTAATTAAAAGTGTTTTACTTATGGATCTCGGGAGCCCCGCCCCTCCTCAGATCCTTATTTATGTCCCGGGAGCCCCGCCCCTCCTCAGGTTCTTAATCTTTGACCCCGGGAGCCCTGCCCCTCCTCAAGTCGTATCACCAATCTTTATTAACTTTCTAAATTTTATTCTCTCCGCATAATAGCTATCTCACATAAACGCATTCCCGTTCATGCACCTATCATCGTCGTATCATTAATACAACCACATCAAATCATCATCATGTCATCATCATGTTATCCTCATGTCTTTATCATAGTATTACATAAACAAATAAATTCCTAATTTCTCACATGTCCAATCTCATCCGCAATCGGTATATTATCATAGACATCCAAGTAGTAGGTTTGGGGTGGTGGTGAACGAATGGATTTGAGTGCATAACTTAATATCATGAAGAATTTGAGTTAAAGTCTTGAAAATAGAGTTTTAGTGCTGTTGTAATCGATTACAGACCCCTGTAATCGATTACCAACATCAAATTTCGCACTGGAAGGAAATTTTTGTAAATTTTGGCAGCCTGTAATCGATTACCAATTCGTGGTAATCGATTACAGAGTCCTGGTAATCGATTACAGTAATCGATTTCCAAATCGTTGTAATCGATTACAGCCTGGGTCAGAGACGAAATTCTGCAGAAAATTGTTCGAAAATCATCTCCAAATCCACATTTTCACCACAACCCATCGAAATCAAACACAACCAATATACAATATCAATCATATATCAACCAATCTCAGTCCCTATCAACTATCATAGCAAGAATTTCACAATATCAATCAAAATCAAACATAAACCATAAATAACCCATTACTCACAAATTACTCCAATGGAGTCCATGGCTCAATCCATAGCTAGGATGGGTTGTCCAGAGCTTCTCTAGTTGAATGAGACCCTAGAGAATACATCACACCACTTAGATTCACAACAAAATCATAAAATCCCAAACTTCCCAAATCAAACCCTAACCCCCAAATCCAAAATAGAGATAGACCAATAGAGAGAAAGAAATACTCTACACTTACCCACAATATACTAGATGAGAAATGATAAGTTGATTTTGATGATTGATGGGGTTTGGGTGAGAGATTAGAGAAAGAAGATATGAGATGAGGAAGAAGAACAAGAGAGGAAATGAGAGGGAGAGAGTTACGGGAATGAGGGGGAGGAAAAGAAGAAAAGGAAGGAAAAAGGGTGGGGAGGTGGGGCCCACGTGGTTCCATCTCCCCGGGTGTACCGTGATCTATTACTCATACATACCCCTGATAATCCAAGGTATTACAATATAAGTATAATTTGATAAAATTATTTTCTTCTACAAATCTTACTATTTTTTAAAATTAAATTAGAATCGAAATCATCATATATGTGATATATATTTTATTTAAATTGATTGATTTAAATATATATGATGAGAATATATATAATTGAAAAATATTTAAAAAATATTACATACTAAAATAACTTTCTTTTAGGAATTGACATGTAAGCATTTCCTTTTTTGGCAAAACTCTCTTTTATATATATACTAGTATTTTTTTTACCCGTGCAATGCACGGGAATTATTTTTTGGACTAGTAAAATATAGAAATCAAGCTATTAAGTATTAAATTAAGATAAATATATTATATAATAATTAATTATTAATGACAAATAATTTTGTATTAAAATATTCAAACAAATCTATTGAAATAAAATGTTTGTTATACATTTATTTCAATTAAATATAATTTCAATCAAATTGAATTTCACCTGTAACAACTAAATACTCCACTTATAATTTTTAAATTATGTTAAGGTATAATTCTTATTTATTATCATTAATGTTGTAGATAAATTTCAAAATTTATAATTAATATTCATTACTTTAAAAAAAATCACAAAATTACAATTGATTAAAATAGAAAAAAATCTAAACTCATAACAGCTACTTATAAATCAAAGATTTGAATGATTAAATGTTTGTTATACATTTATTTCTTTTATATATTTTTTATTTTTATTTTATTATAATCATATCATATATTTTTAATAACTAAAAATTTAGATCTAAAAAATTATTAATAATTAATAGGGAAATTGTTATAAATGGATGTAATAAATTTTATTGATACATTATTTTGATATTATTTGGTTGAAATATATTTATGGGAGATAAATGATATCATTGTTAGACTTCATTTTCAAATTGAAATTTTAAAATGACCCAATAACATAAATTATATATATATATTAGTAAAGTTGCATTAATGTGCATTCTGATTGATCACTCTATTAGTTAGGCATTTAATTAAAATATTGTTAATATAAATTATCAACTGAAAGTAGATTTAAATTATGATTTTCATTGATTGATATAATTTACAAATAATTATTTATTTATTTAAACAAATTTAAATCATATATATTTAATTTAAAATAAAAACCAAATAGCACTAAATAGAAACGAAAGGAATGATGAAAGATAAATCAAATTATTCAATTTTTTATCCTTATATACCCATAACCATATAAAATTGAATTAGAAGAATATACTCAGTTGGACTTGTTTCATCATATTATTTTTAAAGTTAGTTAATCGTGGGAAATGTAAAAAATTATCTCGTCATCATCATCATTGTTTGGCCTATTCCAACCTATCTAAGAAATGAAAATCAACATGATTGAACCTTTAAAATTAAGAGAAATAATATATCTATGACAAATGATACAAAATGGTCTGACCAACTTATAATATATAGTGAAGACAAAAAATAGTCTTAATAAAAATTAAAATTAACGTCTTATAAATCACTTCAATAAAAAAATTTCCATTATGACCCTTAATTTGTAAAATTAAATTCAGCTTCGTTGTAGAATTCCACAAAATGAGCATAATCAATTATGTTTTATTTTTTCAATTTAAATTTAATATACATACATTCAATCCAATCAATTACATCTTATAATACTTAAAAAAATTATTCTCTCCATATGATATGATCATTAATTTTCAAATAATACTAAATCAATATTTTTCAATTAATTAAACACATATCAAGAACAATATAATATTATATTGAATCAATTACGTATTGAATCATTTACTCACAAATCACAATAATATTGAATCATCTAAGTACAATTAATAAGGTAAATTATATATAGGGTAAATTTTATTCATACAATTATTGAATCAATTAATATAATTATTGATATTAATGAGAATCAATCATATTAAATCAAATTAAATCATATTAACTCACATTAAAATACGTCAAATCATGTTTCATACTAAATTAAATTATTTTCTAAAATAAATGGTTAATTGCAGGGTTGTTCTAGGAGTGATTAATAAAATTTTTTTAATTAACCCTAACTGAAAAGTTTAATATATACAATGAATATTCATTCTTAACCAATTTAAATAAATGCAATCTTATAAAAAAATCATTTATATCTGATTTTACTCTATAATATATATACCTTTTAATGATAGAAATTTATTAGTTATAATATACTTAAATAACCTTAATTAATTTAGGTAATTTTCATTTTTTTGATTTTTTCCTTTTATAAATATTTTTGAATGATTTATTGCTCAACTATTTTCATTCTTACCAAAAAGGATTCTACGATAATATTCAAATCTTATTAATTGATTAAAATTTACTATAATGATTTGTGATTTATCATTTTCGTTACTTGATTCATTCTTCTAGTAAATATTTTTTAATGATACACTATTAAATTTTTTTGTTTTTTATAAAAAAATTTATTTTATAATAAATGAAATTATAGAGAGGAGAGGGAAAAAATTACAAATGAAATATGAATAAAATATTTAAAAAATGTTAGATAATGTTGGGTTGTGAATCTTGTCACTCTCTCAGTTGCGAACAATGGTCATATATTAAAAGTTTAGACGATATTCATGTCTTGTAGTCCGAAAAGAACCATCATGTCTTTCCAATTGTTACATGGATTGCAATACCCTATTTTCAACATGTTAAGATTTTAGAAAATTACATGCATGAAGCATAATAATAAAAATCAACATACAGAAGAAGCTCTAAGATATATATCACAGGTACATATACTCACAAATTCATGCGCTAACACCATTTCAACGGTGTTAGTTGACTCAGATATGTTAAAAGATGAGACATACCAAAGTTGCAAAACACACTCTAACATTTCTATTATGTCTTTAAACTAAAATCAATGCAACATATTTTTTCTTTTTCATATAAGTCATAAAATTTATTTGATAATACCTCTATTTTACCTTGAATGAAGTTTTTGATTGATAATATTTTTTCTTTCTAACCTTGCATCTTTTGCTTGAGGTTGAGAAAAGTAGAGTTGATTATTCATTTTTGACACATAGAAGAGAGAAAAAATTTTTTTGTAGAGAATATTTGGAGTAGAATTAGCTTTTAACCTATTTTTATTTATATAATCTCATGTGATCTCAATAATGATATGAATCAAAAAACATAATGATAAAAATATCTTTTTTAATTACCAAAGATAAAAAAATAAAAAATAAATCAATTACTATTATGTTACATTATGACTATTATATTCTAACATATATTTCCTTTTTTAATTAAGGTGCTCAACCTCCAAAAAAATTTCAAATCAATTCTCATTAATTAATTTCTTAAAATAGAATCATTTAAAGTTAGCTCATTGAGGCTACGCCACTTGTCAGTACCTCATGAAGCTAACTCTGTTATATTATATATATAGATATTGATTGGCAAGCATGTCCCTTAAAGCAAGAGTCTTAATATTAATTAAGGTTGCTAACCCATTTGCTTGGTGTCCAAGCTTGGGTGTACGACCAAGGGGGGTTTAGAGTTAGGGAAATTCAAATTTTGGTGCTTGATTAAGTGGTTTAGGTCTTGTGTAAGTGGGGTGTCTCTTGGTACTTCATTGGTGGAAGAAAATTAGGAATTTGTGGGGTACACAAGGGTATTTCGGGAATTAAATTTTGGTAATTAAATTTTTATCCTAGTTAGATTTATATAATTAGTTGATCATAAAAAGATGAGTCATGAATCTTATTCTTGTAGAAAATATTTCTTGTTTATGAAGTAAGGTTATGCATGGTTTGGATGGAGTGTGCATGGTGATGCCACATGGCATTCATGCATACGTGAAGTGTTAGAATTTTGCATGGGGTTGAAATCGTCATATTAATCATGCATATATATATTCAAGGGCAATTTCATCATAAATAAATAATTGAATCGCTAGATCGTCAAAAGAATAATAATTTAAATTATGAATTATTCTAATGCGCGTCATGCATAGATTAGGGTTTTCAGGGGTGTTACATCTCCCCCTCCTTAAAAGATGTTTCGTCCCCGAAACTTGTACCTTCGAATAAGAACGGGTACTGATGGTGAGCGTCGTAACTCCCACAAATTTATTATTTTTAAAACCAAGTTCCCCTAATATAGTTTAGTGGAAACCAGGGTCGTCTCCCACAAGGAATGACTAAGAAAGCAATATGCGAGACTAGTCGTATGAGGGTTGTCACAAATTGGGGGTTTTTGAATGCAGGAATGTAAAATTGATTTAATTTAAATAGAATGCTAAAAACAGTGGTTTACGAGGTGGAACATTCATTGGGCGTTTATCATTGGCTACAGAAGAATGCATGAGTTGATTAATTACGATAGAGTTAGATCCAACCCTATTGTTGTGATTCTAATGATTGATTGCCTAGAACAAGATTAATCAGTGAGATCTCACCTTTAGTTTCGTTTTCAACAATCTTTAAAGCCAATCACATTAATCTAGTTAAAGAGACTAATCAGCCAATTAACTAATCATATGCCAATTCCTATTATCGCATGCATTAATTGATCAACCAACACATGAACATGCCAAATGAATTAACCTAATTCAATCGAGTAAGCCAAGACATAGGTGAACACACACAATTTAAGATCTCAAATTATATGTTAGGAATGACAATGAAAACTTATGCAATATGAAGTGCAAAGCCTCAATTTTCTCCAATGATGTTCACACCCTCATAATCCACCAAGAGACTTAGTTACTCATGGAGGAATAAGGGCAGAAAATAAATTGATTTGAAAATAAATATCAAAGAAAGGAATTAGTTTGACTTGAACAATAAAGAGAAAGGGTAAAGAAAAATAAGGATTAATGGAAAGTAAAATGTAATTAAGGAAATTTATGAAGAACGAATAACTGAAATAATTACGAAAGTAACTTACAAAACCCAAAAGACTTGGACGAATAACGTTGAAAGTAAAAAAAGGAGAAAGTTAGAGAGCAACTAGGAAAAAGATGGAATCCTAATGAGAGAAAAACTCTAACTAAAAGGGAAAACAAAAGTCTAGGGTTTGAAAAGTGAGAAGATATGAAGAGAGGTGTGGAAGTGTGTTTTCTGGATGCATAGACACTACTTTATATAGAGGAAGCAGCCTCAGAACCCTTGCAATTGGGCCCCCAACGAGGTTTTGCAGATTGGTCCCTGCTGTCAAAGATTCGCAGGCGCGCGCTAGGACGCTCGTATCGTGCTGGGGCGCAGTGACGTGCACGAGCTGGGAGCTGATGGTGCTTGGGTGCCAGGGCTCCCTGAGGGTGCTGGGGCGCTCGATCCCAGCCTGGACTCTGCTGCTCCGCTTCTTACTCAATTCCTGATGTCCATTGCTCCAATTATTCCTATGACCTGCACCACAAACATCAAATACCAAAGATCAAGTGCAAAGGTCATTCTTGAATTGCAAAAACATCATAAAACTTATTCATTTAGCCTTTATTTTCATTAAGTCCAGATAAATCCAAATTGTATTAAATACAATGAAAGGCTAAAAATAGAGTAAAGAAGTGCATACAATTACTCAAATTAAGGGAATAAAATATTGGCAAAAACCACATTATTAGGTACTTCTTGCGCGTCTCAGACTCTAGCTCCCAAGTGTGGTTCTCGAGCGCGCCCTCACCCCACGCGACTCTTACCAATGGTATATCTTGCTGTCGCGTTTGCTTTACCTTACGATCCACAATCTTGATCGCAGGGAGTTCAAACTTCAGGTTTTCTCTTAACTGTATGGGTTCCGGCTCTAATACATGCTCAGGCGAAGCCTCATACTTTCGCAGTTAAGAGACATAAAAAACGTCATGGAGATTGGATAAGTTTGGGGGTAGGGCTATCCTATATGCTACTGGTCCCACTTTCTCAAGGATTTGAAAGGGTCCTATAAACTTAGGGCTTAGTTTCCTCACACCTAAGGTTCTATCCAATCCTATGGCCGGTGTAGCTCTCAAAAATACGTGATCACCCTCCTCAAATTCCAACGTACGTTGTCTCTTGTCGGCATAGCTTTTTTGTCTGCTTTGAGCTACCTTCATCTTTTCTCTTATCATCTTAACTTTTTCCGAAGTCTGTCGAATCAGTTCTGGTCCTAAGAGGTATTCTTCTCTTGAGTCATTCCAACAGAGAGGCGACTGACATTTTCTACTGTACAGTTCTTCGTACGGTGCCATTCCAATGTTGCTGTGAAAACTATTGTTGTAAGCGAATTTTACGAGCGGTAGATGCTCATCCCAACTACCGAGCATCTCCAGAACGACTGCTCTCAGCATGTCTTCTAGCGTCTGAATGGTTCGCTCTGATTGCCCATCTGTCTGAGGATGGTAGACAATACTCAGACTGAGTTTTGACCCGAAGGCTTGTTGTATGGCTCTCCAAAACCTTGATGTAAACCTCGAATCTCTGTCTGAGACGATGGTAGTTGGCACCCCATGGAGTCTTACGATCCATGTGATGTACAGCTGGGCCAATCTCTCCAAGGGAAAATTCATCCTTATTGGCAGAAAATGCGCGGATTTGGTTAATCGATCAACAATTACCCAAATAGCGTCGACTTTTCTCGGAGTGAAAGGCAATGCTAACACGAAATCCATGGAGATATGTTCCCATTTCCACTCCGGAATTGGTAAAGGGTTCAGGGTTCTAGCAGGTTTCTGGTGCTCAACCTTGATCTTCTGGCATGTCAGATAGTTCCCAACAAAATTTGCCACGTCATTTTTCATCTCTGGCCACCAGAATGTTCTCTTGAGGTCATGGTACATCTTGGTCATTCCAGGGTGGATAGTGAATTGACTTTTGTGAGCTTCTCTGAGGATGTCTTCTTTTAATCCAGAACCCTTCGGTACACAAATTCTTCCGTCGAACCTCCACAACTCGTCAGGCCCTCGACTAATCTCTTTCATCTTTCCCCTCATTCCGGCCTTCATATATCCCCGCAGCTCCTCATCTCCTTCATCCTTATGTGCTTGAAGTATTCTTTGCTTGAAATTACTGGTGATTACCAGTTGGTGTACCTGAATACTTACAGGCGTCAATTCCATTCCAAGGTTCAGATCTCCTTGATCATCATCCATGTTGCGTGGACTGTCTTTCGGCTTAACAAATCAGCTACCGTGTTGATTCTGCCGGGATGATAGTGTAAGGTGAAGTCGAAATCCTTGAGGAACTCCATCCAACGTCTCTGCCTCATGTTGAGTTCCTTCTGATCAAACAAGTATTTTAAGCTCTCGTGATAAGAAAAGACTTCAAACTTCGCACCATATAAGTGGTGCCTCCACATCTTCAAGGCCGACACTACTGCAGCCAACTCAAGGTCATGGGTTGGGTAGTTGAGCTCATGAGGTCGAAGTTGCCTTGACCCATAAGCTATCGGTTTCTTATTCTGCATCAGCACATACCCCAGACCTTGCCCCGACGCATCACAGTATACCTCATACGGTTGCTCGGGATCTGGTAATGCCAGGACTGGTGCGGTGGTCAGTTTCTCCTTCAACTATTGAATACTATTTTCGTATGCTTCACTCCATTCAAACGAGGAATCTTTGCGGGTCAGCGTAGTCATTGGCGAGGCAATGCGAGAAAATCATTGGATGTATCTCCGGTAGTAACCAGTCAATCCCAGAAAGCTCTTTACTTCAGTCGGGGTTGTTGGTCTCTGCCATTCTAATATTGCAGTCACCTTAGCAGGTTCTACAGCTATGCCCTCACTAGACACGACATGGCCCAAGAATTGAACTTCCTGAAGCCAAAATTCGCATTTAGAGAGTTTAGCGTACAGTTCCTTCTTTTTCAGAATTTCCAGAATTGTTCTCAGGTGCTCTGCATGCTCTTCTTCAGTTTCTGAATATATCAGGAAGTCATCGACGAATACTACGACGAACTTATCCAACACTACAAGAAAATACCCCATTTAGCCACATTTTTCTTGGCCACACTTATAAAGTGTGGCCTATAATGACCTATGGCCACGCTTATTCCTGGGTGGCATTTGCTTATAACTTCAGCCACACTTTTCTCGACCACACTTTATAATCGTAGCCTATAATGACCTATGACCATACTTCTTTTTGGGTGGCGTTTGCATATACCTTTATGCCACACTTTTGTAAGAAGTGTGGCTGAAAGGTCAATAGGCCACTCTTTACTAGTGTGGCTCATTAATAATAAAATTACCATATTTTTTTTAGTCTATACAGGTCACATTTTTTTATTTGTGATATTTTTTAATTAAGTTAATAAAGTAATTTTTTCAATAAATTAAACCCTAATTTATTTTTAAATTAATAAGTTTTTAAACCTTATTAGTTTTTAAATTTTAATTTATAATTTATATTTATTATTATGTGTATTTTTATTTAACAATACTAATTTTATTAAAAAAACTATAGTCATTTTATAATATTATATATATATATATAATATTAAAAGAGATTAAAATTTTAAAAAATAATTTTAGAATAACATGCAAGTACTCACGGAAGATCCGGTTCATATAATCCATGAAGACTGCAGGGGCGTTGGTTAATCCGAAGGACATGACGGTGAATTCGAAATGTCCGTACCTTGACCTGAACGCCGTCTTGGGCATATCAGCTTCTCTCACCCTAATAATGGTGATACCCAGACCGAAGATCGATCTTGAAGAACACAGTTGCTCCTTTTAGCTGGTCCATGAGATCGTGGATTCTCGGTAGCGGGTACTTATTCTTGACAGTAACCTTGTTTAATTGCCGATAGTCGATGCACAACCTCATGGTGCCATCCTTTTTCTTCACAAAAAGTACTGGCGCTCCCCAAGGTGACGCACTAGGACGGATGAACTTCTTAGCTAGCAACTCTTCTAACAGCTCCTTCAACTCCTTCAGCTCGGGAAGGGCCATACGGTAAGGTGCTATGGACACTGGTCCTGTCCCAGGCACCAGGTCGATGGTGAATTCTACCTCTCTTTCAGGGGGAAAACCAGGGATATCATCGGGAAATACTTCGGGAAACTCGTAGATAATCAGTAATTCAGCTAGCTCTCGCTCTGCAGCGACGACGGACGAGACGTACATTGAGAATTCTAGGGTGTCGAGCTTACATCCATAAAGGGTTATACGAGAACTGCTAGTTGTTTCTATGTTCTGGTTTTCTCTTGGCTTCTGAACACTGTTAGGGAATATCACAGCCCTCTTCTCGCAGTCTAATACTACTCTCTGAGCTCTTAACCAATCTATTCCTAGTATAATGTCTAACTCTAACAGAGGTAACCGTATCAAATCAGCTTGAAAGGTTCTTCTTAAGAGTTCAAACTTACAGCTAGGCACACAGAGAGCGAAAAGTAGGTTCTTTGTTGTGGGAGTGGTTATAGAGTATACATGGGGTAAGGCAATTATAGGTAGTTCAAGTCTCTCAACGCATGCATTAAAAATAAATGAATGTGTTGCTCCGGAATCAAAAATTACAGTTAAGGCATGACCTAACAGTTTGCACTCACCTTAGATCAGACCTCCGGCTTCCACTTCTGCCGCAGTAACAGCAAAAACCCGAGCTTGCCTATGATTACCAGCTCTTGGGCATGTCCTTGACATGTGGCCCACCTGGCCGCATGTAAAGCATGTTGGACATGGCCCAAAGTGATGCAATGTGTAACAGTTGCAGAGGGGTCGCTCCCCGCTATTTGCCGGGGGTCTTGCTCCATTTCTCCCCTGCTAACGTTGTTGTTGTTGCGACGGGCGCGACATCTGCTGTTGTGGCTGGGGCGGGCGAGGAGCTGGTAGATGAGGACGGAAGGGACCATTGTTTCTCCTAGGGGCAGGTCCCCTAGCATGATTTGGACGGTGCACATAAGGCTGGTGACGCCTCTGCACTTGCCCTCCCGTGCGGTGCACAAACGGAGGTCGAGTCACTTGGTGTGAGGACTCTCCCTCGGCCCTTCTTTTCTTCCCAGCTTCCAGATCAGCTTCCTCTCTCCTCTTCGTGCTCTCTTCCTGCACCAAGAACTTGTTTACCAGGGTAGCATAATCCCTAATCTCTTGCATCGCCACCCTTTCATTCAGCTCCGGCCTCAGCCCTCTCTCGTACCGGATGTACTTCCACTCCTCATTGGGGTTCAGCTGGTAAGTAAAGGAATGTCGACACAGCCGGTCAAACTTGGCTGTATATTCCAGCACTGACATATTACCTTGGACCAGGTCTAGCGGTCCTTGGCATCCCGAACACTTCGAGGGAAGTACTTGTTGCAGAAGACCGCCTTAAACTCTTCCCAGGTGAGGCGACCTTCAGCCAGTACAAGGATGGGTCGAGTGGCTTCCCACCATGCCTCGGCTTGATCCTGCAGCTGTCTGGAGGTAAACTTGACCTTCTGTGCCTCAGTGCACGACACATCTTCAAAAATTCTCTCATACCCAAGATCCAACTGTCAGCGAGATCTGGGTCCAGCTCTCCCTTGAAAACTGGAGGTTCCCTGATCTTGAAGTCCCGGTACCTCTTAGCTTCGTCGTCCTCGGATCACTGAGCGGCCCGTTCTCGCTCCATAGCAGCCCAGATGCGAGCGGTCATTTCTGACTGGTTGGTCACGACCCGCAGAAATTCAGTGAGGGTAGGATTAGGCGCGTCACGTGCCCCTTGTGACGGGTCTCGGCGAGGCGGAATTTTCTCCTGCAATACGTGCACAACCCATGAGTTGATCAGGATCATCTCGATGCAAAGCATTGAGGAAGCATAATGCACAAAATTTTATAGATACTTAGAGTATGACAATTTCAAGGATAGGAAATCATGTAGCACATAATTACAAAAGACGCGGATTCAGAAATTTCGGAAAACATGAAAGCAAGAAAGACCCATGTTCAGTCCGTAAGATGGACCGAACCGCTCTGATATAAAAAATGTAACATCCTAAATCTACTTACAGAAAACACGAGTTTTTTTTTCTTTTTTGAATGTGCTCGTCAAATATATTGCGGAAATAAAAATACGCGCATTCATTGAAAGAGGATAATAAAACTGAAAATAACATAATAAATAAATCCGAGGTCTCAACAACTCAAAACAAGATCCAACAGAGTAGAAAATGAGGTTACAACTGACATAATATCAATGGTTACAAAAAGACCCAAAAAGATACATCCCAAAATGTTGCTGAATACAACAAAAAGAAATAACTAAGAACTATCTCCTCCTCTGGATCCTCCTCCTCCTTGTACACCTCCTCGATCGACTGGTAAGTCACCACTGACTCTGGCACTCTCTCATCATCGGATCCTCCCTCTCCAGACACGTAATCAGGAACTATCGCATCATCCGGGTCAAACCAAAGGAACAGATTTTCCATGATGTTGTCCTCAAGGAAATCTGGCTCGTCTGGCATCGGCTCTGGCTTAGGAACGAGGATAGGTGGTGGTGGAGCAAGAAATCCATGATGAAAGGCTGGATGGTGAAATCCTCCACCATGCGGTGAGTGATGAGGCATGAGAGGCTCTGGTGGCGGATCCCAATGAAGGTAGGGAACATAAAAACCAAAGGTAGCAGGAATAGCAGCTGTGACGGTCACGAACCCAGTAGCTGGAGAAAACTTGATCGTAATAAGGTCATGGACGGGTAGAGGTGGCGGCGGCTGCTCGATCTCCTAGAATTGGGGCATAAGAAAGAGAAATTATGAGAAAAGAATTCTCAGTGAATCATCGTACGATACTCGGGCTTGGTACCGCTTATGCCAATTCTAGCTATTCAAACCAATGTTCTCTTTTTCTGAAAATAATCTCTGTTTTAAAAAAACGAGATTCGTTGTTTTGAATAGTCATCAACCTACTTTGCCCAAACTACAGGGGAACCTATGAGTTCTTCTATGTTGTCGCGTAACTAGCACCTTACGTAAGTTCTATCAAGCTTCGTGTCCTTAGAATCCCCTTTAGGTCGTACTAATGAAGCTTCCCAGAACACTTCGCAAGCATAGAACTTCTTCGTCTTCAAGGAACTAGGGATTAGCCGTTTTCCACTTTCATGAGCTTACGCTGATCAAATCATCATCGGGAACACGCCAAAATAAATCATAATCATCGTAATCATCATAATCATCATAAACAGTATATATTCCCTTTTAAAAGTAGGACTACGTGTCTCATGCATGAAAACCACATCTCACCCCATGGGCCACCACATCTCGTGAGTATGCGAAATGCACCACCGTTCGCCCTGTCAAACGACTGGATCTAGGCAAATCGAGAGTTCCATTGGACGGTTATATTCAAACAAACACTTCTATATCCCATATCTCTCCCTTATAACTTCCATCACAACTCCAATGCATCACATCAGTAATGCAACACATGCGAACATTATATCATTAATCAATCAAGGTTCGTCATATCATTCACAAGACATTGATCATTTATCACATCATTCTAAATCATTCTCATCACCATCTCAAAACATCAATCATGTATTGACAATTGCATTCGTCATTCACATCACATGTATATACTTAAAACTTTGTCGCATGCTTCCCTCTCAAGATCTACTTATGTTATGAAATAGTCTGTCTCTTATTAATTTCCTTAAAGTCTTATGAAGTGATAACATTTTTAATATTCTATTATGGTTACTAATTATTTATTATTATTAGTTCATAATTAATTAATTATTAAATATTATTTATTTATTTATTTATTTATTTATTCTTCCAAGCGTCTTTATTCTTATTAAACTAGTTACTAAGTAGTTATAGTTTTATTTCAACAAATTAATCTTTATCCAAGTTATATATACTTATTTAAAATATTTTCATTTTATTTTTATTTCAGAAAGATCTTTAACTTTTTATTATATTTTTCCCTTATTTTCTTTATTTTTCAAAAGCTTATCAAGTGTTACCCGTATACGTAAAAGCTAAGTTATTTTATACATAGTTCAAACTTCTACTCACTTTATTATTACTTATATTTATTTTTACCTTACTGATGTGATCCTAGACCATTCAGCCATGTCCTGTTAATTTAAGGAAAATTATCGACAAATTTCTATAATAATTACTACTTCTTATTATTAGAAAATAAGTTTTAAATTATTTTTGAGTCACTTTTAATGTAATACCTGGGGTAGTTTGAGTTAGTTTGAGTAAGAGATCACGGTACAACCGGGGAGATAGGACCACGTGGGCCCCACCCCTCCTTTCTTTCCCTTTCCCTTCCTTTTCTCTTTTCTTTCTTCTTTTTCTTTCTTTCTCTTCTCTCTCACGCAGCCCCTCTCTCTTTCTCTTCTCCATTTCTTTCTTTCCTCTTTTCTCATCTTCCTCCTCTCTCAATCTCTCATCCATCTTGAAGATTGAAGTGTGTTTTGCTCATCTAGTATATTGTGGGTAAGTGTAGTGTATTTCGTTTTCTCTCTTGGTGTCTATTTTCTCCTATTTTCGGATTTGGGGGTTAGGGTTCCTAATTGGGATTTTTTATTTTGTTGAGAGATTGAGGTTTGTGATGTGTTCTCTAGGGTCTCAACCAGCTAGGGAAGCTCTGGGTGGAGTCTTGGAGCTCATTGAAGTAATTTGTGAGTAATGGGTTATTTGTGGTTTACGTATGATTTTGCTTGAATCTGTGAATATCTTGCTATGATAGTTGATAGGGACTGAGATTGGTTAATATATAACTGATATTGCATGTTGGTTGTGTTTGAGTTGGATGGGTTGTGGTGAAAATGTGGATTTGGAGGTGATTTTCGCGAAGTTTTCTGCAGATTTTCGTTTCTGACCCAGGCTGTAATCGATTACAGCGAATTGGTAATCGATTACTGTAATCGATTACCAAGACCCTGTAATCGATTACTGTAATCGATTACTACGGGATTGTAATCGATTACAGACTGCCAATTTTTAAAAAAAATTTCTTCAGAACGAAATTTGAAGCTGGTAATCGATTACAGAGGCCAGTAATCGATTACATTAGTACAAAAACTCTATTTTTAAGACTTTAACTTCAAATTCTTATACTTTTAAGTTATGTATTCAAATCCACTCGTTCACCACTACCCCAAACTTGATATTGAACTGTTGTAAGGATGATGATGAATTGAGTATGCTGTGATTATGAATTGGTGATTATGAATGATATGTGCTACTAACAGCGTTAAGTAAGATAAAAATTGAATGAATTAAGAGATGGTAAAATGACCTGAGGAGGGGCATAGCTCGCGGGGTTTCTCAGTATGGTGTCTGATGAGGGGCATAGCTCGCGGGACATCCATACTTCCTATGAACATGAGTCGGGGCCGAGCTCCAGCTGTTCATAGGTTAAAAGCTACCAAGATAAAGAGACTGTATAAGAACGTTCGAGTTATATATATCTGCTGTGTTGGTTTATTTTATTCTTGTTGATTCATGTTATATCTGCATACACTGCTTATAACCTGTTTATTCATTGAGCGTATGACTCACCCATTCATACAATATGTTTTCAGATCAAGGTGCAGATCAAGGGACGAGTTCATCCGTTCCTCCGAGTTCTTAGATTTGGTGAGCCTCATGTGTAGAGGCATTATGTATTTCATTTCTAGTGTATGCTCCTAATGTTACAGACAGGATTTCCTTGGACTAGGATAGTGTTATGGATGTTGTGTAAGTCTATGTAAGACTTATTGTTGTGTTGATGTCGTTAGACTTATTTATGGACATGTATGACATATATATTAGATGTAGGGATTGTGTATGATGATTTATGGATTAAGTAGAATGTTATGATCGGGTTATATATATATGGATATTATGTATGCTAGTGTAGCTGGATTATAGTGTGAATTACAGGTTAAGGCTGACTTGGGACTAGGGGTCCCTTGTGCCGGTCACGATCCGAGTTGGGTCGTGACATTTAATTTCCAGACAGAATGTAAAGAAATATTAAATATTACTTTTTGATCATATAAAAAGCTTATAATTATTTTCAACCATATTTTATTATATTAAATTACTTACTAGTGCTTATTTTCACAAAACTATGTACTTTTGAGTCTTTTTCTTGTCAAATAATTGATAAATATACATAAATCAGAAACTAAACTTTTTATTTTCTTAGAAACTTATTTATTTCAGTAAGTCATATTTTATTAAAATATTTTCTCAAAAAACCCTTTTTATTTTGATAAAAGATGACTTTTACTCTACTATACTTTCTATATCTATTTTCTTATGACTAGAAGAAATATCTCAACAACACTCTTCCATCACAAGTTCATATTTTATTCTTGATACTAAGGAGTGAAATGTGTATTTATCCATTACTTCATTAAGACTTCACATATTATCATTTTTCTTCAAGATTTTGATTCTTTAACCACATTAATCATTTTTAACACATGAAACAACAACACATCACTTCCCTCCTCATTAGGCCGCGGGTATAGCCCCTTCATGGGTGTCAAAAATATGCAACTTACTTGTCTTAATACTTTCAAGCAATATACATTCATAATACACTTCAAGATGCAAGTTTTTTCATCATACAAACACATAACCAATGCAAACATACTTTTTAATCGGTGAATCTTTTAGAGAATATCATATATGCTTCAAAAATATTATTTTGAATTAAATCAAATATTTTCACCGATTATTTTTATTCAAAAACATTTTCATTCAAGAATAAAGCTTTTTAAAGAAGATGACTCACTTAAAATGAACTCAAGGGTGATGATATTGGAGTTGAAGTTGCAAGAGCTTGTCTTCCTCCTCTCTTGGCCGAATACTCTTCTAGAGAATAGGTAGTGTTTTCTTGCTTGAGAGTTGATGGTGGTTTGCAAAGGTTGATGGTGTTTGATGTAGGAAATGAGGACTTGTGAATAAAATGGTGAAGGTTAAGGATGATGCATGGTGGTGGTGGCCGAATGATTGAGTGGTCTTGAGAGGATTCTATGAGAAATTTTCTAGAGAGATTTTGCCATTATTTGGGTATAGCCTTGAGGTTTATTGAAGTGTGAAAGTGTGAAGTATGAAGCTCATATTTATGGCCATTTTGGAGCTCTTGGCCGTGACATCAAGAGGAGAAGGGAGGGAGATTATCTTGGCCATTAGATGATGATCCAAGGGTGGCTTAGGGAGACCAATGCATGTCCAAGAAGCATCATGAGTTTCTAGAGTTAATTAGGAGCTTCTTTATTGACAATTGGCAAGCATGTCCCTTAAAGCATGAGTCTTAATATTAATTAAGGTGGCTAACCCATTTGCTTTGTCTCCAAGCTTGGGTATACGGCTAAGGGGGGGTTTAGGGTTAGGGAAATTCAAATTTTGGTGCTTGATTAAGTGGTTTAGGTCTTGTGTAAGTGGGGTGTCTCTTGGTACTTCATTGGTGGAAGAAAATTAGGAATTTAATTTGTGGGGTACACAAGGGTATTTCGAGAATAAAATTTTGGTAATTAAATTTTTATCCTAGGTGGATTGATATAATTAGTTGATTATAAAAAGATGAGTCATGAATCTTATTCTTGAAGAAAATATTTCTTGTTTATGAAGTAAGGTTATGCATGGAGTGTGCATGGTGATGCCACATGGCATTCATGCATACGTAAAGTGTTAGAAAATTTTGCATTGGGTTGAAATCGTCATATTAAACATGCATATATATATATTCAAGGGCAATTTCGTCATAAATAAATAATTGAATCGCTAAATCGTCAAAAGAATAATAATTTAAATTACGAATTATTCTAATGCGTGTCATGCATAGATTAGGGTTTTCAGGGATGTTACAGAGAGGGGTGGTGGTCGAGATCCTTGGGGAGGTTAGGGGAAAGGTTGGCTAATCTCCACCCTTGGATGGTAATCTTGATGCCTCCTTGATGGCCAATGGGTGGAGGATAAGGGTGGCTTTTGTCCCCTAAAGCAAGATTAGGACAGTAATTAGGTGGTTGAGTTTTTTAAACTCTTCTCTCCATTCTCTTCTTGGCTGCGACACATTAGGGTTAGGGTTAGGGTAATTTTTGAATTTTTTGTTGTTAGGTTAAGTGGTGTAGTCTAGGTGCGTATAGGGGTATTTTGGTAATTTCACATATTAAAATTTCTCGGCTCTAAATAAAGTATTTGATGATATAGGGAATTATAAAATGATGAGTCAATAATTTCATTCTTGAATAAAAATATTTTTGGTGCACATTATTAAAGATTGCATGGTGTTGTATGGTTTTGCATGGTTTGAATGGAGGTGCCACGTGCCGTACATGCACACCTGGTGTAGTGAATTATATATATATATATGCATATATGAAAATTCAAAATAATCATATAATTCATGCATGGATATACAAGGATGCACTTATATTATCAATGATCATAAATTCATAAAATATTCTACCAAATAAATTCATGAATTATCTAAATATGAAATATCTAGAGCTAGAGTTTTTAGGGGTGTTACATTTTACACTATCATACAAAGACCGTAGAGTATAGACTATAAATTATGAAATTACATGATCTTTTTACATATATATATAGTAGAAATTGAAGGCTACATATTTTAAAATGTGATATTTCTCTATATTTTACACTATAAAACAAAGACTATAGAGTTTAAATTATGAATTTTGATGATTTTTTTACAAATTGTAGAAATTGAAGGCCACATATTTTGAAATGTGAGATTTCTCTATTTTTTTTACATTTAAAAAAAACAGATTATAGACTTTAAATTATGAAATTACATGATTTTATTTTACATATAGTAGAAATTGAAGGCTACATACTTTAAAATGTGAGATTTCTCTGTTTCCTAAAAACACTATAAAACAAAGACTATAGACTTTAAATTCTGAAATTACATTATTTTTTTTACATATAGTAGAAAATTAAGGCTACACACTTTAGAATATGAGATTTCTCTATTTTTTTACACTATAAAACCAAGACTGTAGACTTTAAATTATAAAATTACATAATTTTTTTATAAATAGTAGAAACTAAAGGCTATATACTTTAAAATCTGAAATTTCTCTTTTTTTTCTTTCTAGAAACACTATAAAACAAAGACTACAGACTTTAAATTATGAAATTACATGATTATTTTACATATAGTAGAAAATTAAGGCTACACACATTAGAATGTGAGATTTCTCTATTTTTTTAGTACACTATAAAACAAAGACTATAAACTTAAAATTATGAAATTACATGATTTTTTACATATAGTAGAAATTGAAGGTTACATATTTTAAAATGTGAGATTTCTCTATTTTTTTACACTATAATACAAAGACTATAGAGTATAGACTATAAATTATGAAATTACATGATTTTTTTACATATATAAAGTAGAAATTGAAGGCTACATATTTTAAAATGTGAGATTTCTCTATTTTTTTATAATAAAAAACAAAGACCGTAGAGTTTAAATTATGAATTTTGATGATTTTTTTACAAATAGTAGAAATTGAAGGCCACATATTTTGAAATGTGAGATTTCTCTATTTTTTTTACATTTTAAAAAAATTATAGATTTAAATTATGAAATTACATGATTTTTTTAAATATAGTAGAAATTGAAGGTTATATACTTTAAAATATGAGATTTCTCTGTTTCCTAAAAACACTATAAAACAAAGACTATAGACTTTAAATTCTGAAATTACATTAACTTTTTTACATATAGTAGAAAATTAAGGCTACACACTTTAGAATGTGAGATTTCTCTATTTTTTTAGTACACTATAAAACAAAGACTATAAACTTTAAATTATGAAATTACATGATTTTTTACATATAGTACAAATTGAAGGCTACATATTTTAAAATGTGAGATTTCTCTATTTTTTTTACACAAAATACAAAGACAATAGAGTATGGACTATAAATTATGAAATTACATGATTTTCTTACATATATATAGTAGAAATTAAAGGCTACATATTTTAAAATGTGAGATTTCTCTATATTTTACACTATAAAACAAAGACTATAGAGTTTAAATTATGAATTTTGATGATTTTTTTACAAATAGTAGAAATTGAAGGCCACATATTTTGAAATTTGACATTTCTCTATTTTTTTTACATTTAAAAAAAAAAGATTATAGACTTTAAATTATGAAATTACATGATTTTATTTTACATATAGTAGATATTGAAGGCTACATACTTTAAAATGTGAGATTTCTCCTTTTTCCTATAAACAGTATAAAACAAGGACTATAAACTTTAAATTCTGAAATTACATGATTTTTTTTTTACATATAGTAGAAATTGAAGGCTACATATTTTAAAATGTGAGATATCTCTATTTTTTTTACACTATAAAACATTGACTATAGAATTTAAATTATGAAACTATATGAATGTTTTATGTAACATCCTAAGTCTAATAGCGGAAAACACGATTTTTTTTTAATATATACGGTCGAGAAGCGAAACGGAATAAACCATGCCACAGATGACAAGAAGGAATAATAAAACTGAAATTAACCACCACCCAAAGTATTGGGGAGAATCAAAACCCCAAAATCTTGAAATACAACTGTATTGGAAATTACATCCATAAAAGTACCAAAAGGGGTCAAAACAATGACCAATAAAACCATTACATGTCCATAAACAGAAGAAGGGAAATAAAAGCACTAAAAAGGAAGCAATCTCCTCAGCTACTATCTGCTGCCACTGTGTCTGGATCCTGCTTAGGGTCTTCCTCGTCCTCGTCTAGAAATATCTCGTCCTCGTCCTCCTCAACTCCTGGTGACGACACTACAGCCTCAAGGATATCCTCATCTCCAAAATCCTGAGCTCCAGGAACATAATCGGGCATCACATCATCCGGGTCGATCGAGAGGAAGGGATTCCCCATAATGTCGCCATAAGAGAATACAGGGGAGTTCGGAGGAGTCCCCGGGTCCTGAGCTGGTGCTGGCATGGGGGGAGAGGGCGGATGTTGAGGTACTCCTGGAGGGTGACCTGCGTCGTGGGGCGGCTGGGGGATGATAGGCTCTGGCGGAGGGTCTCAAAGGGAGAGATCCGAGACGTAGAATCCAAAGGAAGTAGGCACCGCGGAAGTAAAAGACACAAAACCAGTAGCCGGGAAAAAGCGGACGGTCAAGAGATCAATGGCGTACAGCGGCACATCCATCTCCTGGAATTGGGACACAAGAAAGAGAGAGTATGAGAATAAAATTCTCAGTGAATCATTGCCGATACCCGGGCTTGGTATCGTTTATGCCAATTCAAGCTATTCAATGCAACACCCCCTTGAAAGTTACATTTTCCCTTTTCAAAAGATACGATGTGTGTTACATTGAATAGTCAAACATCCTAGTTGCCCGAACTAAGGGAACCTATGTTGTTTCCTCTAGGTTATCGCGTAACTAGCACCCTATGTAAGTTCTATCTAACGTCACATCCTTAGAGTCCTCCTTAGGCCGTACTAATAAGGTCTCCGAGGTCGCTCCGTCGGCTTAGAACCTCTTCGTGTACGTAGAACTAGGGATTAGCCGTTTTCCATTTTCACGAGCGTACGCTTAACAATTTCATCATCGGGAAGCTCCCCGGAACAATACCATGATCAACATCGGGAACACCCCGGAATACATACTTTCAGTTCATCATTTTATCACTTACACTATAAAACAAAGGCTATCGACTTTAAATTACGAAATTCGATGATTTTTTTACAAATAGTAGAAATTGAAGGCCACATATTTTGAAATGTGAGATTTCTCTATTTTTTTTTACATTAAAAAAAAATATAGACTTTAAATTATGAAATTACATGATTTTATTTTACATATAGTAGAAATTGAAAGCTACATACTTTAAAATGTGAGATTTCTCTTTTTTCCTAGAAACACTATAAAACAAGGACTATAAACATTAAATTCTGAAATTACATGATTTTTTTTTACATATAGTGAGAAATTCATGAGTTAAGAGAATCAGTTCATGTTATGCAGAGTTGGTTGATTGGCCCTCACCAGTGTGTTTTTCTCTCAATCACTCAGTGTTTTGGCTAAGCACTCAATTGAATAAATCACGCAAGTATTCACATTCCATAAATTTGCTATACTCCTAACATTGCAATTCTACAAACATGGTGCATCAAGAGGTCTTTTCAGGGTTGTAACGGGGCTTAGGACAGGTGTGGCATATATGGGAAGTGGACTCAATTCCAGGAAACTAAGACTTCATGGTTTGATTGATTCCGGATGACTTATATTACAAAAGAAAAGATGGAGAGAGAAGAGATGGAGAAAATAGAAACACCCAAAATCAATAACCCACAATTTCTTAATTTAATATTCCCAAAGTTCCCAAATAGTTTCACAGTAATTCCCAGGAACACAACAACCTTTATTTGCAGAATTCACATATTTTTCTCTGATTTTTCTGTATTTTTCAATTTTTTTTTATGGCTTCCTCATCTCAATTCCTTTGGTAATTGAAATGAGGTGGAAAATAAAATAACAAAAGACCACTTGTGTACAAAAGCTACCTTTACAGTTACATTCCCATATCTTACAATTTATTCCAGTGCACAATTTAACCCAATTTCCCCACACTTAAGACCTTTGCCCAACAATCAAACCATGTCTTCCTAGTTTCTCAAAAGGGATTTTTTCATTGTTTTTCTGTCTTTGGCTTGTAATGAGCTTAGTAACAATCAAGGGATAAAGGCTCAAATTGGCTACAAACAATGGGAATTGTGTATAGGTTGGCTATTTGGCTAAGTGGCTTTTAGATGTAAAACAAAATCATGCCTCAATCACACGCAACATGTATAAAACGCAAAACAAGAATCAAGCAAATTCAGGAATAACAAATACAAGTGTGTGTGTGCCCACAGAAAGAAAGTGATCAGTTGATGTATGTAATCACAGTAAGGCTCAAATCTCACAGGTAATCCAAACAACCAAACAGAGATAACACAAACAATTCAAACTCATATGGGATAATCATGCCAACATTTTTGAGTTAAATTCAAAGGGCAAAACAATTTCAGACCAAAATGTGCTATAAAGAAAACTACCCAATCATCTACCTAAAAAGCATATAAAAACAAAAGAGAATAAATTAAAATAAAATTTAGGCATGAAATTATTTAGAAAAGCCAATTTATCTACACCCCCCCACACTTGAATGAGACACTGTCCCCAGTGTCAACAAATTAAAGAACAGAGAAAAGGGTATAGAAAGGACCTACGGAGGACTCAATCGTCCTCTGAACCATCATCATCCTCGTCATCGCCCTCCTCCTCCTCGGCCTCATCGTCCTCATCATCGTCGACGTCCTCATCCTCATCGACATCGATAGGAGCCTAGGAGTGCCCCGGAGCTCCATAACCGATGGAAAAGCGCTGGTCGACGTAAGACCGGAAATCTCTCTATGCCTCAGCAAATTTCTGGTCATAATAGCCTTGCATGGCTAGAAATTGCTGATCATAATAGCTCTGTGCAGCTGCAAACTTCTGGTCCATGTAGTCCCTCATGTTGACCTCCATCTGGGTCAACTGCGCAGTAATGGAATCTAGAGGATTTCCCGCTGGCTGGCTCTTATTCTGAGCTGTTGCGTCCTTGGTAGCGAGACCGGCGGTGATGGTGTTGTGTGGCCCTTGCCACTCATCGTCAGCGTACTCTGGCACACCACACTGGATAGCCAAGGAGGTAACCAGAGAAGGGAAGGGGAGGCACACCACACTGATGCATGGTGTGCTGCAGACGAGTGGGCAAGTCCACCCAGTGACCCTCCATAATGCAGTAGAGATGGAGGGCTTGTTCTGTGGTGAGGTCGGAGATGTGGGAGACTGGATGGATATGGCTGAAATAGATGCGGGACCACGCTCTGGTCTCCAGATTGAGCGTGTAGTTCTTCAGCGTGCGGGGGAGCATATTGGCTCCCAGTGTCCAGCTGCAACCCGAAAGGCAGAGGCGATTCTTGATCAGCTCCAACCCCGTATCAGCCATAGTCTGAATGGCATCTGGATCCTCGAATGCGTAATCAGGCTCCGAGGCGATCTGAATATGTGTCGCTATGCTTGCCACGTCTACCGGGATGAATTTGCCCCGAAGGAACACCCCGGAAACGGCGCCAAAAATTTGATGGTTGTTGTCGCAACTCCCATAAATTTAATTATTTATAAACCAAGTTCCCCTAATATAGTTAGTGGAAACCAGGGTCATCTCTCACAAGGAATGGCTAAGGAAGCAATGCACAAAACTAGTTGTATGACGGTTGTCAATATTGGGGGGTTTTTGTATGCAAGAAAAATAGTTTGGAATAAAATTGGAATAATAAAAATAGTGGTTTATTGGGTGGAACATTCATTAGGGTGTTTATCATTGGCTACAAAAGAATGCATGAGTTGATTAATTACGCCGGAGTTAGATCTAACTCCTTTGTTGTGATTCTAATGATTAATTGCCTAGAATGAGATTAATTAGTGAGATCTCACCTTTAGTTTCACCTTCAACAATTGTTAAAGCCAATCACATTAATCTAATTAAAGAGACTAATCAGCCAATTAATTAATCATTACCAAATCCTGATATGACATGCATCAATTAATCAATTAACACATAAACACATGCCAATGAATTAGCCTAACTCAATCGAGTAAGCCAAGACAAAGGTTTAACACACAATTTAAGATCTCAAATTATATGCCAATGTTTGATAATGAAAACTTATGCAAGATTAAGAACAAAGCCTGAATTTACCCCAATGATGTTCACACCCTCATAAACCACCAAGAGACTTAGTTACTCATGGAGGAAATAAAAGGGCAGAAAATAAATTGGAATTAAAAGCAAAGATGGAATGGAGAAAGTAAATAACTTGAACAATAAAGAGGAAATTAAAGAAAATAAATGCAAATTGGAAAGATGGAAAAACGAATAACTGAATTAATTAAAAGATAGAGTAGCTTACAAAACCCAAAGGGCTTGACGAATAACGTTGGAAATACAATGGAGAAGCTAGAGATAGACTAGGAAAGCAGATGGAATCCTAATGGAGAAAAATAATTCTAACTAAAAGCCTAGGGTTGAAAGTAAGTAAAGAAAAAACATGAAAGTAGTAGGTATGTAGAGGTGTCTTGTTTCTGATGCATTAGCCTTCTTTAAATAGAGTGAGCAGTTTCCAAACCCTAGCTGATTGGGCCCCCAGTTCGGCCGTGCACATAGGTCTCTGCTGTAACAGAATTGCGGCGCGGCGCTGGGGCGCGTATAGCTCGCTAGGGCGCCAGTGCTGTGCACGTGATGGATTCAAGTAGGTTTCGCGCGCTGGAGCGCGCTGTGGGCGCTGGAGAGCTCGATGCTAGTTCTGAATTCCACTGCTCCGCTTCTTGCTTAGTTCCTGATGTCTACTGCTCCAATAATTCCTGTGACCTGCATCAAAAATACAAAATACCCAAGATCAAGTGCAAAGGTCATCCTTGAATTGCAAAAACATCATAAAACTTATTATTTTAGCCTTTATTTCCATTAAGTCCAAATTAATTCCAAACTGTATTAAATATAATAAAAGGCTAAAATAGAGCAAAGAATTGCATACAATCATCCAAATTAAGGGCATAAAATATTGGCAAAAACCACGTTATCACCTACGCACTTTAGAATGTGAGATTTCTCTATTTTTTTAGTACACAATAAAACAAAGACTATAGATTTTAAAATATGAAATTACATGATTTTTTGCACATATAGTAGAAATTGAAGGCTAAATATTTTAAAATTGAATATTTCTCTATTTTTTTGCTCTATAAAACAAATACTATAGACTTTAAATTATGAAATTACATGATTTTTTTTATATATAGTAGAAATTGAAGGTTATATACTTCAAAATATGAGATTTCTCTTTTTCCTAGAAACACTATAAAACAAGAAAAATACTTCTTGTACACCATGTTGCTGCCACCATCAGCCACCCGCATTAATTATAAGAAAAATTGATTTATTGTAGTATTGCACAGGAAAAGATAACACAACCATTTCACAAACACTGGCTTCATGTGCGCCCTTAAATTTCCGTTTTTTGTTTGTATTGTATCCTTGGGGGTAACTATTGTATTCATTGCAAACCATCAAACAGTGGGAAGAGTCACAAAATTATTCATTGCAAATCGAATTAATAAGGAAGAACACTAGGAAGACTGACCCATCGCACCGCCAGTTGCAATCATCGAACACCACTCACGCGACTCACCCAATAACGGACGTTTGCCACCGGCTGCTCCGTCTACCATTACGTACGACATCCCATAATCGGACTTTTGGCGTGTGCTTTGTTTTTGGGTGACACACGGGGAGGGTGACGTAGCGACTCATCACCGTCCATCACTGCCACCATTGCCATATCAATACCGCCGAGGCCGCCGACTGCACACCACCACCACAACGTTAACTGCCACCGTCTACAACCTCTAATTAACGCCACTCCCATAATCAGACTTTTGTTGTGAGCTCTGTTTTTGGGTGAGCCAGTGGGAGGGTGGCATAGCGACTCGTCACCGCCGAACCACTGCCACCATTGTCATATCAACACCGCTGACTACTGTCACCACTGGCAAGCAACACCATTGGCAAGCCACTGTCAGGTGCAAGGAGGGAAGACAAGCATGGCTGGTCATGACGAAGAAAAGGCATGCGTGGTACATGTGATGATATTGTTCCTAATTCTTATTCCACGTTACATTATAAAAAAACCCATATTTCAATTTTAAATAACCCATTGAAAACTTATCATAATCATTAATCAGCTAACCAATAACTCAAACAGTCAATTTAGTAAAAACCCATTTAACAACTAATTATAACCCATTAAACGTTTCGGAAAAACCCATTTTTTAAAAAAATGCAAACAATATGTTTTTTTATGAGTTGCAATATCACCCGTTTATTTTTCGTTTTATTTTCGTTTATTTTTTCTAACCCACTAATAAAAGTTTGAAGGATGCTTCTGTGTCGGAAATCCCAAAATTAGGGATGAGGTTCCGGAATGATAACGAAGTTGTGGATTTCTACCCAGAGTATGCCACGAGATTAGATTTTACGTTTAAGAGAAGAAGCACAAAAAAGACAGAGGAGGGTGTCATAAGGTATCTTATACTTGCGTTCTCTAGGGAGGGATATAGGAGGTCAAAGACAGATACCTTAGCGAAGAAGGGACGGGGAAGCGTGACGAGGGTTCAATCATCTATTTCTATGAATAATGGAAATTCAAAAAAGAGAAGAAGGGACGAGGATAATCACTTGCGCATTGTGGGTGCTGAACCGCTAGATTCTTGTTATGTCCTTGCTCCCCCAAGTGCTGATGTGGGGGATGACGTTTTTTTGGATGGTTGGCCGATGTGTGGATCATCGCTGAATTGACATATGCAAAATATGTTTTTTGTTTCCTTCCTATGTTTGTGGTTTGAGACTATTTTTTGAGTAACTTTTTATTACAATTGTGTTGTTGTCAAAATTTTGGTATGTTGGTAGTGTTGTTATGCTTGGATTGATCTCATCGTACTTGCTAATGCTCTTTTTTTAGTTTCATTTCAAGTGGCAAAATCCATTAAAATCGATGGCAAAACCCATAGTAATATGCAGAAATAACCCATTTAATACAACAACTGAAAGTGTTGTTATTCTTGGATTGATCTTATAATTACATGAATGATTATGCCCATGATAGTTTAGTAACAACAACCAACACTAATTACGGAAAAAACCCATGCAAAAAGACAGTAGATCAATAGAATTATAGGACTTTTTATAAAAAAAATCCATGCAAAAAGACAATAGATCAAGGGGTTGCTGATGTGTGGAGGATGGGGTGCAACATCACAATTGGTATGGAGGCAGTGGTCATGGGCTGATCTAAATTTAATGGTTTTAGAGGGGTTTGTGAGATGTTGAGATCAAATCTAGGACTTGAACATGTTACTTCTTGGGGTGAGGAAACCGAATCTTTAAATGTGCGAGTTTCCATCTCGACAACCTCGTCTAGGTTGATTTTGTCCAATAGCAAATCTCCGCATGACCTGCACGATGGAAGGGGGTGTGGCATTAAGAAGTGCATGTATTTATAGTAAGGAAGGAAAAAAAAACAATACACGGGTTTATAAAAAAAATAACACATTTGAATTTCAGGGAATTTGTCAGTCTGAGATTCATCTTCATTGTTCCTAAAAGATAACAAAAATAAGACAATAAATATCAAACATAACCCATTCAAATATTAAAAAATTAAATACGGCAACAAAACAACCCACATAACACATTAAAAATAACTCACCTCAATCAAATAAAATAACCCATAACACAGTAAAATGTTGATAGCGTACAATCAAATATTTCAGGAAAAAACCCATAAAACACATTAAAAATAACCCATTAAAATCATATAAAATAACCTATTAAAAAAATTGTAGTGACAGTTAAAAGACAGTCGTCAGAATTGAGTTATTAATGTAAAAAATTGAAATACAAAAATGAAAGTGTATGTGTGCACGAGAAGGGGGGGGTTGAATCGTGCAAGTTTTAAAATTGCTTGTTAAAACTTTTACTTAGAAAGCTGTTTTTACTCAGAAGGTATGATTAAGAGTTTGCAGCGGAAAATGCTTTCTGAGAAGATTAAGTTTCTGAGAACTTAGTCTTTCTAAGAAAGTTCCTTTCTGAGAGATTTTAAGAAAATGACTTAAGAGTTTGAGTTTCTTAAAAGCTTTCTGATTTTAATCAATAAGGTTTTTCACGAGACCTATTAATTAAAGTTGTGATAGAGTTTTTCTCAAAGATTTGGACACGTAATGAGTTAGGGAGAAAAGCTTAACACAAGGAATTTTATACTGGTTCGGTTATAACCAACCTACTCCAGTCCTCAACCTTCAGTTGAGAGTTCTTAGATATTCTTCTTAATGTGCCTTCCCAGACAACACTGCCTTTACTAAGTAAAGGACTTCCACCACCTCACAACCCGAAGTGGATTTCCTTGCCTCACACTAGAGGACTTCCTTGCCTCACACTAGAGGACTTCCTTGCCTTAAACAATTAAGGACTTCTTTGCCTTAAACAATTAAGGACTTCCTTGCCTCAAACACTAGAGGACTTTAAAACTGCCTTCAAACAACGAAGGACTTAGCGTTTTTCAGAAGGTTTGTTTTGATCGAAAACAACTACCAAGACTAAGTTACAACCTAGTTTTATACTTAGTAGACTTCTAGGATTAACTTACAAATGTAAGAATTTACACCAATTCAGAACTAGAAGATTTTGCAAAGTTAGAAAAACAATTTCGTAAAAATTGTCTTTCTGAGAAAGTTCTAAGTTTTCGCAAAATGATTTTCAATTCAACAGAGTTTTGGCACGTTTAATCAAGAGTTTTTGCGCAAGAGTTTTCGTCACATTGCTCTGGAATTGAACTCATATATATAGGCATCAAAGAGCCGCGAAATTAGAGGCTTTCACTTTGCTTATGTGGCTGTGTCCTTTTCAGAACGGCTCCCTGCTACAGTCAGCGCAAAATGAGGAACTTTTCAGAACTGCACAGTGCGCGTGTTCCCACTTCCTTGGCTAGTTGTAGCGAGCTTTCTGAGTCTGTTTGCACTTCCTTGAGTCCAGACACTTGGTTGCTTCTGAGTCCAACCTTCTAAGAGTTGTACGGACTTCTGAGGCTAACCTTCTGAGGGAAGACCCTTCTAAGAACTCCTAGTCGCGAGGTCTTCTGAGACCCTTCTGAGGCGACAGTGTTCTTTCCTCAGAAACATGTTTTCACCTTCTGCGCTTCTGAGATATCTTTTCTGATATCTTTGGCGCTATGCTTTTATCAATTCATCTCGAGGTTACTTGATGTTTTGTCTTTGTCTTTGCTCATGGCATTGCAATAATTTATAGCTTTCTGAGACACTTAGCGCACATATTAGCAAAACCTTAAGTAAAATTTTATACTTATGGCTTACCTTGTTATCATTAAAACTTTCATGACTCTAAGAGAATTGTGCTTAATTCTCTCAGAAGGGTTCTGGAGCTTACAATCTCCCCCTTTTTGATGATAACAACTTAAGTCTTAAGATAATAATTTTGCTTAAGTTCAGAAGTGTTTCTGAGTAAGTTCATAACTTATTCAGAATTCACTTTTGCTTTCTTAGAAACTAATTTAGCTTTCTGAGAGAAGGCTTCGTTATTTTCTTAGAAGGCTGAGATAATCAACAGTTCAAGTATGCAATGTATGATTACTGTTTGAGATTATCAGTTTCATAGCATGTATTTCATGATAATGTATCTATGAGATTCAGAAATATCAAGCTAAGTAAATCAAGAGATGCCAAAAAAATAAATAATAAAAGATAAGCATAAGATAGGTAAAACATGAGATGCCAAAGAAATGATTTTTCATTTATGGTTTTGTAAAGATACAAAAGATTTGGCTCCCCCTAAATTGTTGCTCCCCCTAAGTTCTAGCCTAGTGTTTACAATAGCCAATGTACAAAAATTTTATCATTTATCTACTCCCCCTTTGTTACATCAAAAAGGGTGGCTAAGATATAAACGCCATCATTGACTTAGAACTACTGCCGTCTGGCAATGTAGCGTAGCAGCTGGCATATCTCCATGAGAATCTCGCTCTGAGTCGCATTCTGAGCGCATTCTGGAGGGAGGTCAGAGGCAGTGGAAGGCTGTTGAGAAGATGAGGGTTGAGATGAAGGAGGACGAGAGACTTCAGCCTCAAGTACTTCATCGATTAGATCCCTTGTTTGATATTCAGGAGGGTCTTCTTCTTGGACAGCTTTACCTTCAATAGCAGCAAGGTCAATCGAAGGCTGCCTTTGAGTATCCTCAGCAACTAGAGCAAGGTCTAGATCAGAGGGTTGCCTAGCTGATGGTTGCTCCATAGTCTGAGCCTCGTCGGGGAGGTTGAAGGTTGATATTTGGCTATGCATGGCTTCAATGCGCTTCAACTTCTCAGTTCGACCAAAGAAAGGCCGAAATTGCACAGAGGGTGGGGTGACTACCATCCTTCCCAGCTGAAAGCCAGAACCGATCATTGAGTCCGTTATGGAGAAGGTGGGACCTTGTTGATCAAAGGATGTAGGAGGAACCTCTGTTATATCTTGAGGAGGAACCTCTGGTTCCTTCTGAGAGTCCTTCTCAGAGAGAGTTCCTTCTAAGGAACTGTGGGCAACAAATGCCTCAACTGCTGCAACTCCGGCAGCCATGGTAGCGTCAGCGCCCACCTCTGAGCTGAGCCCAGTGCTGGTGGTCCCTGGCACTACGTCATGTGTTGAGTCATGAGTGTCCTCATGTTCCAGAGGGATCTCAGAAGAGAGGAGACCAACCTCAGAAGTTGGTTCAATGAAGCGTTCCTCATGCTGTAGTTGTTGTTGTTGTTGCATCGGAGCAGCTTCTGGAGTCTCAGAAGGTTGATCCAGCGCCTTCTGGACGTCGAGCATCGTCTGAGCCAAGGACTCAGCATTCACAGTGGCAACTTCAGTTGTGGTTGCCTCAGAAAGTTCCACCATAGAAACCTCAGATGGCTTCTTCTGGGCTCTTTCTTGGAGCTTCCAGCATCTGGAGTGCGATGCACAATGTGAAAGCGTGCCGCATCTTCTTCCTCGGAAGAGGAATCAGCGACATTTCCTTCATGCCCCTGAATGTCTTCTCTGGTGGGGGAGACATGTCCAGATGGGGAGGAGTGATGAGAAGCTTCTGCTTCTTCTTCAACAGCAGCAGTAGTAGCAGCAGCGGTGGTGGCAGCAGTAGCAGTAACTGCTACAATTTCTTTACCCGTCGGCTTTGGCGGGCTCTGTTTCTTGGTGGTTTTTATCCCCACTCCTTTGTGAGTTTTTCCCTGATATTTCAAGGAATGTAGGAGTTTAGTTTTAAATTTGGTGGGTTTAAAACCATCAACAGAATCAGAAATAGGAATTGAAGTAGAAGAAGAGTGAAGAAATGAAGGTGGAGTTTTAGAGTTAGCTTTTACCAAACGACCACGTTTCTTTTTCCCTTCTGGTGGTACGTTTGGGACTTGGAGAGTGGGAGGTGCTTTCCTTTTTCTGGTCATGGGTTGCTCAGATGTTGTTTCTTCTGAGTCTTCAGCAGCCTCAGCAACTGTAGGTGCCTTCTGAGCTTCCTCAGAAGCCATACTCCGTGTCACCCTTGTTGGAGAAGGATGAGTCACCTTTTGCTTCTTCTTCTTCTTTTCTGGAGGATCGGAAACCTTTTCCTTTCCTTTCTCAGCCTTAGAGGGCTGGATGGGACCAGCAGTTCCCTTAGAAGGCTTTGCTTCCTCCTTCTCTTAGGTGCCCCGTATCTGTACCTTCTTCTTCTTGATGTTGTTGAAGGTGACCATGGAGAACTTACTGTGGTTGAAGACATATTCATAGTCTTCAAGTGGGAAGGAGAAATGGTTGAGGATTCTGGTCAGAAGGCTTCCGTAAGGTAGACTTGTGAGAGCCCTCTTTGGATGAGCCTGGTGCATCATGTAGTTGAGCACCATCCTCCCAAAATCTACTCTTTCCTTTTTCAGTAGGTGGTACAGCAGGCAGGCGTCCATGGTGGTAACGTTCCCCATGTCTCCAATCCGAGGGAGAAGGGTGTGTTGCACAACGGAAAAGATGATCCGAGCCTCTTGCGTGAGATGAGGCACCTTTACTCCCTTGAGTGGTAGGCTGTTGCTACCAGTCAGAAGAGTCACGACTTCTTCTTCCGAGTCATTTACCTCCTTGACCCATTCTGGGTCGTCGGCGATGACAGCGCCACCATTCAAAGTCTTGAAGACTTTGTTGATGTCAGAGGAGGAGAAGCGGATCTGTTGGTCACCAATCTTGCTCTTGACCCTTTGTTGGTGAACCTTTCTATTGCGAATAGAAAGCCCTTACCACATTTGGGTAGCACACGTCTTCGGAGCTCATCATGGCTGGCCATCCGGGTGCTGAGAAAGGTGAATTGGATTTCGTCCACCTGATTGTAGACATTGAGAGGCAATACCCTTCCCATGGCAAGATCCTTGGGAGATAAGTCTTGTGGAATAGGGACTGCATTTCCTCATTGTCATAGAGAATATCTTCGGATATCTCATTGAGATGTTTCTCATTAAGCCCTTGATTTCTCCAGAGACGGCCATTTGAAGGAAAGGTTTTAAGTTTTGAGAAAGGATAGAGAAGAACAAGAGAGAAACAGAGAGAGAGAGAGCAGGTGATGATTGGAAAGCGAGGAGAGGTTTTGGCAGAGTTTTGGTAAGTTTTGGACGTAAAGTGCTCAAATGAAACACTGCTATAAGTATTTATAGTCATGGTTGATAACTAGCCGTTTTCTGCCACTTATCCAAAAGTTACCGTTGGTAACTTGTTTCTCGGAAGGTACCTTTCTGAGAGAGGTGGTCCTTCTGAGAAATCCTCCTTCTGAGAGATGTTTCAGAAGATCTCCTTTCTGAGAGATGAGTCTTCTGAGACCAAATTTTCTCAGATAGGGTTTTCCTGTGTTTCCTACTTCAAGCTCAGA